>JAQFYC010002538.1:0-25064 GCA_034694165.1 Tomocerus mixtus | reverse complement strand
GGAAAAACCGGTAAAGCAAATGATTTTTTTCATGAAATTATTCTTAGTGTATTTGGCTCACGTTTCGTCCTTAATATTCAAATTGAATTTTAAGCTCAAGTTCTTACCATATGAGAAAACAGGAGAATGTTCCCCTAATTTTTTATCAATTAAAAAGAATTGTCTGCTATGTGGAGAAAAATTGTGACTGTTTGATTCAAAGTCATTTAGTGAACCATTCCATCGGTACACTATATCTTCGATTGTTAGTGCATCTGCAAGTTTAAGGAAATGTATAGAAATTTATTAGTACAATAGTGTAATACACAATGCAATGTTAGAATAGTCGGGACTATTTGCGATTATTTGCATATGCATAACAATCTTTTGCTAGTTTGAAATTATTCTTACTGCTTCCTAAAATGATACTGCAGAGTTGTTGACCAAATGGAAAGTCTTCGTAATGAAATGGACAATAAACAGTGACAGTCAAACTACACACAACATTGAAATATTTAAAGCAATAATATCTTTAATTATCTTTAAATTAGAGTTTAGCAAACATAAAATGGTATGTATGTGGGTACATTTACTTGTATGTACTAATTACCGCATAGTTCTGGTAACTGAGCCATCACGAAGAATTTTAATAAAATCATTTGGTACAGTCATTTGATGTAGAAATGCATTTCTTTCATTTCCAATAAACGTGTCCGGAAGCCAAACTTCCGATACTTTATTTCCCGAAAGCTGCAAATTAAAATTCGTGGAAAATTCAAGATTATCGCTCCATAAAGAAACCCTATTGTAACATTCATTCATTTGCCATTGTAGTTTTCAACAAAGCTCGGTAAGTTATTATGCATCCTTGTTCGTCATGTATGGAAAAAAATGTTGACTCTACCGTAATAGATTCAATACTCCGGATAGGGGTGTCAAAGACAAGGCGGGTATCTTTCCAACGTTGTGTAAGGAGTATACTAACTGTCATACCCTTAAAGTTGAAAACAAACAAGAAACGCGCGACTTAATTAAGTTGATTAAAAATTGCATACTTAGCCGATAATTTCAGAATGTGCATACATGCTGATGTATTCTTTTCATAAAATAGAAATATTCACATAGAATGAAGAAAGTACCATTTTAGTCTCGTCTACATCAACAACGGATATAAAGTCCACCGTCACGTTTACCACAACAGGTTCCCCTGTGGTTTACATTTCAAAAATTAATCCATTAATTCAATTAAATAGTTTAGTGTATTTTAATTGAGGCAAACCTGACTCTTGTTGCGGCCGAATTCTGTTGTCATATTTTGCCAAAACATTTGCATAGATATTTGCCAATTCAGTAGAGTAATCCTGCTGTGTACTACATTCAAATGTGAAAACTGACATCAAGTTTTCTAAATTAACTTCCGATATTTATGACAGGGTTTGCAATTTCATTTCTTACCTTGTTGTAGTTACTTTAACTAAAGATGCCACACTAGGTGAAGAAAAGTAGTAAAGTAACTGAAGCCACAGAAAAATATATTTCATAGTGAAACTGCATAAGAGTTTAATGTTTCTAAAGAAATTACCTTTTTTCATTCATAGTACTATCGACATATCTAACTATCGAAGAAATTATAACTGTGTTTGCGTATACTAAGTAAATACAGTAATACTAAAGAGTAGATATATGTGTACATTTAAGTAGTATGACTTTTGACAGGACTAAATGTAATGTATAAGATGACTTAACAATGAATCAAAGTGACATACTTATATAGGTACATATGTAAGCACAGATATTATGAATATTTGTTATTACATCATTGCATCATAAGAATGTACTTACTGATTCACGTTGGTTATTCACGCATGTCGACAAAGATAGACTTAAGTGAATAGACCATTTAACTTACTTTAACTCTAAATATTTCACAATTAACCAGATGCAATTGATATTTTTCAAGCTAACACGCTCAGTCTCACAAGTCTCAAATTAACTCCTAATTATTAATCCTAGCTATTTTAGACAACACTACTATACCCTAATTATAAGTAGCTTTTACTTAACAGTTTAACTGGCTCAAGCCTCATGTCTTTACTTACAGTACAGTATTTTTATTCTTTTTCATTGTATCATGTCATCTCAACTATAATATAATCATATCGTAGTGCTTGATATTACAGGGATGACTTTTTTCCGTCTACCCCGGTAACAGGTACGTATATACTATAAGGTTGATTCAACCGTATAACGTAGTACATTTACTTACAATCCGAATCCGAAGTACACAAAATGTCAGTTAATTTGTGAAAACAGGGCACATTCAGTACGTATGAGATAAAATAAACCAATCTGTTCTAATCGGAATTGATCCATACTAGTTTGGATTAATCCAAACGGAATCCTGATGTAAGCGCTAACATATATATATATATATATATTAACTATAATGTGTTATATTATGCAGCACAGGGGGTTCATATCTTTTTGGCATATCCATCTGCCAGTTATTGCACCCTAGCCAATGTCACTGGATTATTGAGATACGCAGTTAATTATAGTTATTTAAATTACAGCTCATAGTTTATGCTATGTATTGGAGTGGGCATTGGCGACCAATAGCAGACGTATATATCTTTACTAGTCTATCAAAATGAATGTTGTTGTAAGCCTTCTTTAAATACTTTTAGCACTACATTTCTTGTATTACAGATTGCAGCTTCAATTACATTTAATTTCAACAGGACAGCTGTCAGGTTGATTTTCATTAATATGGATTTATTACCACGAGTTGAATGAATGTCCAAGTATTCAAATGACCTCCTGGTTTATATGAATCCAAGTGATAATATTTAGAAATGGTAAATGTATTACGTACAGAGTCAATAGAGTATAGTAGACTAGAGTAGAATGTGGATCTTTTCTTATTACTGTTCATCATAGTAATAATGTTTATCAGCACTATGAGCATTATACGTACATTCAGTACCTTAAGCTATTTATATTATTTATGTAGGACCAAGATGCGCTTTATGATCCTACGCTACATTATTTTTTGATGTATACTTATAAGATATTAGAGGTATAGTCTAATGAAAGTATTGAGCCCAAAATGCAACATGTAAGTTATCTTTTTTTACATTTTATTAATTTGGACATGACAATTTTAAAAATTATTTCCATCACAATTTGATTATGCCTACAAGTGCTTGGCCCAATAAAATGAGTTTACGACAACAAATGCTCCTGCAAATGTCCAACTTGCAAATTCGCAAAACCTAGTGTAAAAACAGTAAACATCATTTTGTTTAGATTTTATCAAAGGGTATCATTTAGTTTGAGAAATTAAATTACAATAAGAAAGTGAAAAATGGACGTTATCACAAAATTGGCTAATTCTATCTTACAATAAATATTTATTTTTGAGTTGCATTTGGTATAAAAGCTCCATATGTAAACTGGAAAATAACCTGGCTAAAAATGTCCTAAAATATATTTTCAATTTCCGTTCTTATATTTTTTAAATAGTTCAATATTGTTTACATACAAAGAAATGGCTTCCGGAACCCTTTTCATCCACATACGAATCTTCAGCATTATGAAGTTATTGCCGGCTCTAAAGTTTTCTCTGTGAGGTGTAAATAAATTTTCATGCTCGGAATCTCGACCTCGATTGACAAAGTTTTGGGTTTCAGTGTCCAATGAGGATTCCCGAATATCTCTCATTTCGATGTTCTGTATTGACATATTAAGTTTTGCATTACCAATAAACAATTGTCCTGTCTAGAAAATCATAGTAGATTCCCTATACACTTATTCGGGATTCGGTACCTACCTCTTCGCCCTTCCCCGTTGAACTTTCCATGTATATCACGACTATATTAACTAGGATAAAAGTTGTACGTGAAACCAAATAAAATATTAATCTACCTATACATTACTAGGACTCATACAGAGAATAACTACATAATTAGTAAAGTGTATCAAATCATATACGTACATACCTATAGCGCAACAAATAATAAATAAATTGGAGATATTTAAAAATTTGTCCAAAGCGGTTGCTTTAGTTGTCCAAATCATATCTTGTGAACTATATCGCAAAGCCATGAAAATATTGACGAATCCAATCTAAAAGGCAATGTAAAGTACTATTAAACAATTTATCACTGAATCATTTGATTCATATTACAGTTACACAGTTTGTAGGTAAACATTTCTAATAGTAATAACATTATTGGGGATATATGGCAGGAACTTCTAGTCATGTATTACTATTTGCATAGTTTATGTAATGAACTAATAATTGTCATAACTTTTACCTACATTGAAAAAGTTGACAAATGAGCTGGTTTTTGCGTTGAGGACACTCAGCGATAAAATTGAAATTGAAGTGAAAATAATTAATGGGATGTAAACGCTTGTGATATATGGCTCGAGAACCCTTTTGAATAAAATTTCCACAGATAATCTTGGAGTGAACCATTTGAGAACATCTTTGTGAGACATACTACTAGTGATACTCGGACTGACAGAGTCTGTCAAAACGACTTCTTGATATTCAGTTAATTTTCCTACGTAGAAGCCTGTGCATCTTGATGTTGGATGCAGTTCAGCTCCAGCTCCTTCAAATTCGTTGTCCCAATGATACATTATTTCTCCATTTTGCATTTTAACTGTAAACACAATGATATTTAGTACATACTTATTATGTATATTTAATATCCACAGTGTATCCAAATCAAAATTACTAACTAGCTATTATGATACCAAGTTGGCAGGTAACTGGTTATATCGTATATTCTCCAAAATAATCGCCTGCAAATATACCCTGCTCAACCTATACTTATTAGCACACATGAGTATGAACCATTACTAGGTAAATAGATAGTTACAAATATATAAATATAATTGTTATAATAATTTCAACATACAGCTTTCTATAGTCATCATGCACTGATGGGAATCGAAAGGAAATTCTTCAGAATTATCAAAAGCAGAATTGCATCCAAGGGTTATATACGCTCTAAACATAATTTATAATACATACATATTAAATGATATTCCATATCATCAGAAAACTGATTGTTCCACATTTCTTACCTAGTTTCTAATGATACCGTTCCATCGGACCCGATCTTTAGAAACTCATTCGGATATGTTACATCATGAAGGTGGGATTTCCGTTCATTTTTAAAGTACGTATCGGGTATCCAAACTTTCTTCATGTGTTCTCCGTTTAACTACATAAAGCATCTAGTATTTATTTTGTTATCTCAATTAAATTACCTTATCAGCAATTAAAGTCTAATAAGTATAAGTAGCACAAACCATAATACTTGTTATACTTTCATGTTCAAATGAAAGTCTTTCGTCAATCCATGTTTGAATAAAAATTATTGTCAGCGAATATTCCTGTAGAAAGATTTTGGGACTTACAGCAATTTGCATCACATTAATGTTCAATGTGTACTACAAACGTTCGAAATGGTAAACAATACAGTACAGCGACCTACCATTCTCATTTCTTCCACTTCAAACCATGGCAAGGTGTACAATTTCACAGTTACATTAAGATGGCCTTCGCAGCAACATTGTAAGTATGTATAGAGTAAATGAAAATAGCATAGGTATAAAACATAAAACGTTAGGTATAATTAATTACACAAATTTATGGCATAATCGCATATGTACTAAAGTATAAAAGTTCTATGTTAAGTTACATACTTCCGCCACCAAATCCCGGCCGAACTTTGTTGTCATAATTAGCAGAGAGTAATTTGTTGATAATATCCGATGTAGAAGACGGATATTCTACAGTCGGTCTGTACATATCAATTCAGAATAACAAGTTGAAATTTCAAAATTATAAAAGATAGATATAATTTGCTATTTTAATGTACCGCATACCGATGAGAATTTACAGTTAGTCCTGTCGTTGTTACTATAATAGCTGCACAAAGAATAACGGCTACATTCGCTACTTTTAGAAACGTTGCCATCTTTTAGTAATTTTTATAGTGTATGTATATGCAAAAATTCAAGTGATATTCGAAACACAGCTTTACATAAACTTTAGGAATGCAAAATGTATTATCCATTCGCTACTATTAAAATGGCAAAGGTTTTACATGTCAGTGCCGAGGCCGACACTGCATTGTTTTGAACCTGTGTATGTATATGTGTATTATTCATATGGCAAATACGGACCTAATTTGTACATTCTATTTAGATTTATTAGATATTTGTACCTAAGATTCTAGACTCTATTAAATTGTAACTTTTCGTAACACGAATTACAAACTGACTGTTCCTGTGTTTGTCTGCGAAGAAATTATCACAATTTTGGTATAGTACAGCCCAATGAAAGCTGTTAAATACTTCAACTGATTGAGTGTAAGCTTCCAGTCTTATGTTAAGACTATATATATTGCATAGTATACTGTAGTATATTTTGCCGATTGTACCATACATAGAGAGAAGTCACTTGAGCTTAATAACCTTTTATTAAACAGAAGCTCAATCATAAAGTCATAATCCCACAATAGCCCAACTTTAACCTACCTACTTTAGCTAATAGTATTATGCTGTTATTTATTTATTTCTTCAAGAACAATTTCCTCCAATCGGAGGTAAGTTACATTGCTCAACATATCATATTAAATTTCCTTAGCACATTAAAAGAGTGCTCTACTGGTGATACCCAATAGTCCAAGGGAAACCTTCTTAGGGAAGTAAAACCTTGGATCGGAAGATATTCCTTTACATAATAATATCATTATTGTCATCATTACATATAATTACTTATACAGTCAGATCTCATTATATTTAGGTTAGGTTATGCTTACAAACGTTGTGCATTCACTATATCCATAATGCAAGAATAATCACATACGTCGCACTGTGGCTGTTTACAATCAGCCAATTGTTCACTCAATAAAAATAATTTTAGTTTTCTTTTATAAGTATTAGTGTTATTACAGTTTTTTATAACATCAGGTAGTTTATTCCAATAGATTAAAGCTTGCTCTGTGAAACTTCTTAATCCAAAAGAATTTCGTATCATATGTAAGTTAGGTTTTACATATGTTGTACTTCTAGTAGTTATTGTGCTAGTTACATTGAAGTTGATATAGTTTACAAAATAAGGTGGGCATTCACTATTATTTATACTATAGACTAGCTTAAGTAATTCGTATTTATAAAGGTATTTAGCATTTAGCCATTTCAGTTTATCCGTAATTATTTCCATAACATTATCAAATTTCCCCTTGCAGAGGACAAATCGGCCAGCGAATCTTATTACTTTATCTACTGTTTTGATGAGCATCTTAGGTGCAGTTCCCCATACTATAGACATATAGTTATAAATAGGGTTTACATATGCATTCATTACCTTTAGCCTATTACTTTCATTAATTAGTTGTTGATGGGGGTATAAAGATAAGATCATGCGGTTACATTTTGATTGGATCATTTTGATTTGAGTAGACCAACAAAGATCAGACTCGATAATTAGACCAAGTATTTTAATACTACTAGATACAGGTATTATATGGTTCTTTACATTAATAGTGAAATCTTTTAATTTTATGACATCTTTTCTGCTACCAGTTATACACATTGTGGTTTTATCCGCATTAAACATTAAGTGGTTATTATCTACCCAGTCTAATATATTAGTTAAGTCATATTCAATTAAGTGTTTTAAAAGATTAATATCACAAGCTTTCCCACTAATTAACAGATTATTGTCATCTGCAAATAAAAATAAATTCATATATTTCACACAGAGCGGTAAGTCATTTATAAGAAGAGAGAACAATAATGGTCCTAATACGCCCCCCTGGGGGACTGAGAGGTTAATATTTTTTACCGTCGATTTAATACCATTTGCATATGTGTAGTGTGCTCTACCACTTATATAAGAATCAAACCAATGTGGGTCAATGCCATACCACTTGAGTTTTTCTAATAATACCGGGGGACTTACGACATCAAAGGCCTTGGCCAGGTCAAGGGCAATTATTATGCAAATATTGCCTTGTGATACTTGCTTAAAAATTATATCAGTAATCGCTACTAATGCATGGGCGGTAGAGTGGTTTTTCCGGAAACCAAATTGTCGTTCGTGGAGAATGTTGTTAGCATATACATGATCTATTACTTGTTTATAAATACATGATTCAATTAGCTTAGATAAGAAACATTGTGTGGATACTGGTCTAAAGTGTACAGGTAATACAGGTTCTTTAATTTTAGGTGTTGGAATAATTTTGGAAATTTTTAAGGACTTACATAGATAACCCTCCTTAATACTAACATTCACAATTTTATGTATGTAATTACTAATAATAGGATTGGGCATAAGCAGAGCAAATTGTTTTGGACATAATCCTAACACATCTTCGCTAGTAGACGATTTCTTTTTAATTCGGTGAAATGAATTTATCATGTCTGGGAATTGAACATAATGTACTTTAAATATACCTTTCACTACTGGTAAAGCACTAGGTCTATTCGGTACAAGAATATCATTTAGGTTATTAGGTGAATTGCTTATCCTATTAAAATGAGTGTTTATATCATCAGCTGTTATTCCACTAGGTATTGAAATTTTTCCTTTTCTACCTATTAGTTTATCCACAGCTTTATAGACACCCATTTTTTCAATGTTATCATTTAATATATTCTTAGTATCTAATCTTATTTGCTTTTTTACAGATTTATTTAATGTTTTTAGTAATATGCCGTCCAGTGGTATATTATATTTTAAAAACTTCTTATACAAGTGATCTCTTTTTGTTATAAGGTCTTTACTTACAATAGATATTGGTATGTGTCTCTTAGCCTTAATTTTTATTGTTTTCTTAGGTGCTAGTACATTGAACACATTATTAAAATTATTTGACAAGTTAGATACTAGATAGTCCTGTGTATTTTCATTACTAGTTTCAAAATTGTAATCTAATATTAGTTTCATAGCATTTGCTTCATTAAAACATTTGTAATTTTTAAAAATTATAGTTTCTTTTTTCTCTTTCGGTTTACATAAATTAACTAGTATTTCAACAGCCTCGTGGTCAGAAATATGTGGCTGAAAAACATTCACTTTAAGTACATTGTTTACATTATTAGTTATAAATAAATCCAGAATACTATTACCTGTTAGCTGGAGCTCGATTTGTTATATGCAAGAACTTAAAATGTTAAAAACATTTGTGTATAAAGTTTTCTCATAGGCAGATTACATACATAAATGGCACAGTAATTGCTATCCGTAAACGGCTCTTTAAGTCTATGCGCTTAAGTTATTAAACAAAACATATAGTACTGCTAATTAAATCATTACTTTTTACACATCATCAAAATACATTATGTTATTTTTGTAGCTTGAGACAATAACATTTCAAATTATTTTTCAGATGTTTGAATTTAAGAAATTCGTTAAAAATATTTAGTACGTAATACGTTTGGGTTTACTTTCGTGCGTCAATAGTATGAATATATGAAACTCTATGCCCTATTTAATTTGAGAGATATTTCATGAACTATTTTCATAAGGCTTACTAAAATGACCGTACTAGTTGATAATGCTAATTTTTAATAGTTACATAATTATTCAGGGGTTTTCATTATATCTGGCAAGCACACATGTCTTAACAACTAGCCAAGCATCTTTTGTTCTAGTAAGGATTTGGTTCACCAATTTTTTGTCCTTTGTTTTGGGCAGGACAGGTATTTATCTGTATAGTGTAGTACCTATGTACCAAAATGAATTTTCATCAGAATTAGAACATGATTCTGGAATGAAACCTTAACATTGATCGGAACACTTCTTATCGTGAACGATTTGCGTGTATAGATATCCGTGTCAATTTATTTGCCCAACTTTATCAACATTACGCAACATTCTAGTAAATCCTGGTTGCAAAAGGATTTGTACATCCATCGATTATTGATCAGCAGATTGAGTAATGGAGAGATAGAAATAATGTAGTATTTATTAGATAATTATTAATGATGTAACGGACTATCGATTAGGTTATACTAGTGTACAATAGTCAATACAATGAAGCGTTTAAGCAAATAATGCGACAATTGGATAAGCAGTTAAACAATAAATAAATTGATATTATTCTATCCCCTTAATGACATAGATTTGTCAAATTGATAGTTGATAAATCTATGCTTAATCACTCACCAGTCACTACCTACTAGTAAGCCTCATACTATATCCCAGTTAATGCATGCTACATGTATTAAAATTTTAAATATACTACTGTATTGCTAACTAAATGATTAAAAATGTAGATTTTGATTCCCATGTAATGTATATCATACACATAATATCTACCTAAACGTTTTTTGATCCACGAAAACTGGCGAAAGATCATAGCATTACATATAGAGGACACTTAAGCCCATATTTCCCTAAAATCCAAAATTATATAGGTAATGCTATGTTATACTATATTGGATTGGCTAATAGCTAGGGAGACTACTGGAAATACAGTTTAGTACATATAGCGATAGATATTTTATGCTCAGCTAAGGAAGTAAAGTAAAAGTACTCAATAACCTATCTTATATTTAATTAATAATTGCATCCAGACATGAATAATACGGTTCGGTAAGATAACGCATGCATTTTTGTTTACGATGTCCATAACCCTTTGTGAATGCCATTGTAAAATTGTAATGGTAAATTCCGATATCAATATTGAATTCCATGTAAAAGACTTGTCCAGTATTTAATCGAATTCTGCTGCAAAAAGTACTTACCTACTTAAACATCGAATCAGTATAATAAAGCTATTGAAAATTCATTGATTGTACCAGTTATCCGGAAAGAACCAGTTATATGTGCGTGATAGTTGCAAATTGATACGAAATTACAGTGTTGCACCCAAAACTTACACTCTACTGTATCCATACTTTCAAATGTTTGACAAAGTCAATATGTATTGCATTTATATTATATCTGCAGTAGTGCTAAGACACTTTTTTCATTAGGAAATCAGAAATGAGTATCTACTGAGTATTTTATGCTCAGCTCTATACTACACAATAACACAATTACCTGTAGAGTACATACATTCTTGAATCATTATGATAGCCTATATCACCTAGTACATAATACTGTTACTATTGAATGTTGAACGGTTAATGCATGTACAATATTGTATTTGTAATGTATACACTTAATAATACCTGACTCTGAAAGCCTGGCATCTACATAGGTTAACTTAATCTCTAAAATATTCGAATCCAATCACGCGTCGATATTTTAATCATAAATACAATTAGCTGTCAATTGATATACTTACTATATTAAAGCGTTTGTAAGCTACAAGTATATCAACCCTAAATATTTTATCACCATTAAATGTTTCAGATCAACTGATCATCATGACATCCGTCAGCTAAGTACTCAAGCTGATCACTCGGTTATTGATAGCTCTTCCATAATCATTAAAACAAATTAAGTGGACAAAGTATGTGTTCATTTGGGAATTTTTGGTGATCTGTTAGATATCTGTAAATAACAGTGCAGAATTGGTTATTTCTTTGCTAAAAGTTTTATTTAGCTTACTATATGTAGTTAGTAGTCATAGAATATAGTGATATGTGTGTTAAGCGAGCATAGTTCATGCAAATACTTTTGTCGTCCCAAAAAATATTAGAAACCTTAATCCACTATGAGTCTCAGCTTCAAAGAAAGAATTTCCATCAACTCAAAGTTCCTACTAGCATTTATAATTCCATTAATTCTTCTGCCATTAGTATTCCTACACGATGACAGCATTATTGAAGGAACGAATCCTCCTAGAACATCTACGGTAAACATTTCTTTTCAATTTATCATCGTTATGAATAAATTAACATCATATCGAGTAGATAGTCTTGTTTTAAATTTCGATACAATGAGAACTGTACCTTCCTGGTAAAGTAATACACATTATTTTCATATGGAATAAATGGTGTACCATGGTCTCAGTGCTTATGGGCAAGGTTCAATGCAATAATGTACGTAGCTAAGTTTCCAAAATTTGCAATTCTCGATATAATTGCAAGTATTTTCTGTTTCACATCCATCGTTGGATACGGTCACAAAAATTAATATATTATATTGGATTTAGTAATTAATTATTTACTTGTATTCGTTAGTGCTGTATCCAGTTTTCGGCATATAATAAATGGCTGGTAATTAGTTTGAGTGGAATTTGTAGTACTTTGGCGTGGGACAGAGTTCTTCAAAGGGCGCATTACTTCTGTGTGGAGACAATTTTGAGGGCCTACTGACTTTTCCGTGGGGATACGTTGCATAATACTTACTTATGCGTGAAAGAATGGTTTTTCCTGTGAATGTCGTTTTGCGTATTTAACTAATCTAACCTAATTAAAAACAGTCTAATCTCAGTTTGATTTTCAAAAAAGAGACTATACTACAAATGGGGGCGTCCGCGGCGTGGTGTTACACTGTTCACGATATTCACGTTCATTTTATGCGCCATGTCTGCTGATATTTAATATTCTATGTTTAGCCTTTAGCCTAAATAAAGTACATTGTTTTTTTACTAAAGCTGAAGTTCTCCTATTCTTCCACGCATAAGTAAGTTAATCTAGTGTTATGTCACGCAAAAGTCAGTATTATGCAACGGTGTTCCAACGTAAAAGTCAGTAGGCCCTCAAAATTGTCCCCATGCAGAAGTAATTCCCCCTTTGAAGAACGCTGTCCCACGTAAAAGTACTACAAATTACACGCAAACTAATATTTAGTCATAAATACATTTATAATTCATTTTATGGGTGTCAGTCAATTATTGAACAATATAATAAATCGCTTAAAAAATCCCTACTCGGGGCTCGTGGCGTGTCACAGGAAGATGCAAAATAATAGATAGATAATTATTACATATCGATATCGAACTGAGATTAAAGGATAAACGTAAACATGAAATGAGAATTGTGGAGAATTTTTTAATGTAATATTTAATCAGGTTACAACTGCTCTGGGTCAGTTAATGATAATTTTATAGATATCAATAAATTGATACCAGGTACACCCATAAACTGACACACTTGGAAATTTTTTTGGTATACGTAAATTCTCCCATATAGCAAAAGCATGTAAAGTTACATTATGTAAATACTTAAGGAAAGCAAATGTGTGCACGTAGGTTTAAGTGGTGTAATCACAATAATAATTATGATTACATTCTATAACTACAGTAGCGTACATTGTCTTTTAATCATAATTGTATACCTACTTATTTATTTAGAACCTAACCATAGACATTTGTATATATTTAGTACATTCCATGTTGCCATTAAACAAAATACTCTAATATTAAATATGCAGGTAATTAATGAGGATACGAATTCCTACTCTAAATCTTATTAGACTAATGTAGTAATTGGACAAGTAGCACAATATTGTATTGCACATTTGTATTAACCTATACCTCAGTAAAAAATTACAATTGCTTCATTCTACAAAAATGATTGTGAAATTGTAAAGCGAACGATATTTGAATACTAATGATTAATGATGTATTATAATTCATTGCCATCACCCTTACACTAATATATCCAGCTTTAAAAAATGGTAAACCTTAATTACTCATCCCACGAATGACTTTTATTCAGCTGACTTACCTATTATAACATAAGTATTGATGATCGATCATTCAACAAAATCAAAGTTCATGAACTCTGTTGCACATATTATGTATTAAAATAGTAAATGACAGATTGGTAGTTTGGTAAAAGCAAGTGGTAATTATACGACATAACATAGGACATACCACCTAGGATTTTGGATTTAGTTTAGAGATGGAATTGAAGATCTTTAAAAATATTCATTCACACTGGTTGGCTTAAGTCGGGTAGATATGCAGCGTAATTCTCTATATGGGCGGAGAATACTGTGTTTATTACCTAGCTAGTTATATTAAATTTTACGCTGTAGCTTAAGCTAAATTCTTACTAGTAAAGCTACTTTCTACACAATCTAACCATTATCATTTCTTTGTTATTTTCCCACAAACCAGAAATACAAGACATTATTCTGTATAGGAGTGATTGCTCTGTACTGGATGCTGGAAGTCATTCCACTGGCTATATCATCGCTACTACCTGTAGTCCTCTTTCCACTATTTGGCATAATGGGCACATGTATGAGACTTATTATGATAACTTGATTTGATTTTGATACTATCAATCCTAATAGCATTAATTCTCAAGAGTTTTAAAAATGGGATTACATTTCCTATGTTATTTTCAGCTGAAGTATCTACGGCTTACATGAAAGAGACCAACATGATGTTCTTGGGAGGACTTATGATGGCCCTTGCTGTTGAATACTGTAATTTACATAGAAGAATTGCTCTCAGAGTTCTGACCATAATTGGCAGTTCTCCGATAAGGTAAAGGGTCGCAACAAGTATATTATTTTCCCAGATTCGTCTATAGGACAAGTCAAGGTTGATTTCCATGCGAAGAACAATGTGTATTTCATTAAACATACTAAATATAAATACAATATAAAAAGTAGGACAATACTTTAATCGATCTCCATGTATTATACTGGTTTATGCCACTGTAATCCGGTTTCTGACAATGGACATTTAGCTGGTGTAAACCAATTAATTAATTGTTTCATGTAAATTAATGACTGATAAATATAACCAACTTAAGTTTTGACGTGTATGCACTCGTTAAGCTGAGATCTACGTTTTATTATATGAATTACAGGCTTATGTTTGGGGTCATGTTAGTGTCTATGGGACTCTCAATGTGGATGTCAAACACTGCATGTGCTGCAATGATGGTTAGTCAGTACTTGTACTTATTGATGCTTAATAAATAAACATCAACACTTCAAAATTCACAATCTAGACTTAACTTGTGGTTTAATGGTTTACCAGTCGTGCATGTATGTGAACACAATCCTAATCCTAACTATATATATTTACGTGTGCAGAAAATCAGATATGCTCCTGATATTTTATTTTGATGAACTAATTTGAATGAAGTGTTGTATAATGTAAACTGTGTAAATTGTTGAATAGCACAAAGATTCCTTCCTTCCCTGCTTAGAATAATTCGATGAATTTCTCACCTTGGTGTTAATTATTCCAATTAAAGAATTTTTTCTGAATGAAGAATATTTAGGAATCCTCTGTCCTCTATGCGAAATACGTTTAATTCGTTATTCTTTATTTATATTTAACGCAGGTCCCCATTGTATTGGCTGTTCTTGATGAATTAGTAAAGGTAAAAACATGTTACCTATACAAAATTGCCTTTGCAATTTATTTTGTGTTCTGTAAAATTCATTGGTTCCATGTGTATTCATTTTACATCATTTCTGCGCTTTATTTTCTCAGACTCCCGAAGTGGAGAACATAAATAAAACCAGACGAAAGTCTACAATTTCCATAAATTCAAGAAGGAAGTCTGTTATTTCCGTCAGTATGACATCTAAAGAACCAACTAAGCCACTTGAGACTATTCTTGATACTGATCATACTGCGTAAACACAATCATTATTATATTAACTTACTGCAGTGCATATGTTATGTACCTTTTTTACATTAACTTATATGTAACGCAGTGAACAAGAAGCCAAAGTTGCAGAATTTGAAAAGAATAGGATAGATACGAAAAAGATGTTACTTTTTGCTACTGCTTATGCATGCAATATCGGTTGGAAATAATTTTTTTACTTTACGACCATCTTCACAATTAAAAATGTATTTAGTTGAAACAGAAAAGATTTAATTAAACTAACCAATTTATTTTGTTTCTAAAGGTGGTACTGGTGTTATTACTGGTACGGGATCTAATTTGGTCTTCCAAGGAAAAATTAAAGAGTAATAAATAATATTCTAAATTATAATCTACACACTTAAATACTAGTTCCTACAATAATAATAATGTATATGCACAATAATGCATATATAGGTAGATAATATAGCTATGTGTTCCAGTATTTTGGCTTTTCTAAAAAAGTATACCTATATCTGTAAATAATTGCCTATTATCTTTTAGAGTTGACGTTGATCAAAACGGAAAGTACACTGATATCACCTTTATGACATGGATGGCTTTCAATGTTATTCCGTAAGAATTTTTCATTTTGCATTCTTTCATGAAATATAATATGTAGTTTGTGTTAATTAACATTATTGTTTATCCTATCCTTATTAACTAGGATGCTTGCAAACGTTCTGGTTGCATTTATTTACTTAGTTTGGAAATTCTTTGGAATTCCTAATTGGCGTGATTGGCCTTTGATATCCAAGTGTGTGAAGAAACAAAAAGGGAGTGCTGAAGAGCAAACTCAAGAAGCGAAAAATGAAGCTGTGATGAAAATTTTAGTGTCTGAATATAAAAAGCTAGGGAAAATGTCATTCCATGAATTCGGAATAGCAGTTTTATTCTTTATGGTGGTTATGCTTTGGCTGTTCCGGGATCCTAGGTTCATTAAAGGGTGGGTTGAAACTGTTCCTAACTATTCTGAAGATCAGGAAGCTGGGGATTCAACTGCTGCAATGTTGGGAATCTTCATAATGTTTCTCATTCCTAAAGAC
The DNA here is from genome assembly GCA_034694165.1 of Tomocerus mixtus. Lineage (NCBI taxonomy): Eukaryota > Metazoa > Arthropoda > Collembola > Entomobryomorpha > Tomoceridae > Tomocerus > Tomocerus mixtus. The sequence continues at coordinate 8,487 of JAQFYC010002538.1, read as the reverse complement.
TTGTCATTTGTTTTCGGAAGTGAGTCCTACGTCATATTAAGTAACATATCAGATAATTTATCCACTAAAACGGAGTTGAAAAATGTTACCTTTGAATTTTGTTAACAGCTCCTCCTCCTGGTGCCAAAAATGAAGCTCTGTTAGATTGGGGATATTTACAGAGGAAAATGCCTTGGGGAGTCATCCTTTTGTTGGGTACATAAATATATAAATCAACATGCTTAATAGACGTGGCCACTAATAACGAAGTTAAATTTAAAATGACAAAATATTCATTGTGTAATTAAAGGTGGTGGATTTGCAATTTCGGACGCTGCTGACCACTCAGGTCTTTCTCTATGGATAGGAGAACAATTAAATGGTTTATCGTCTTTGCCTGATGAGCTTATACTTATAATTGTTATGATTATTACTGCTCTTATCACAGAAGTTGCTTCAAATGTGGCATGTGCCAATGTCCTTCTACCGATACTCATTAGCTTGGTAAGTGAAATACCTACTCCATTTTTACATATATAATATACGTATATAAAATGGTAAATATTGGATAAAATATATATATAATATAGTATATACTATATCGTTTCGTTTTTCAGTCCCAGAGTTTAAACATGCATCCACTGTACCTGACAATCGGGGCCACCGTGACATGTTCCTATGCTTTTATGCTACCTGTTGCAACACCTCCGAATGCAATTATTTTTGCAGCTGGTGATATTAAAATAATGGACATGGTCAAAACCGGAGCTTTTCTCAATATCTCCTGTACTGTCGTCTTCTTTTTATTGAATATATCCTACGGAAACTTTATATTTGACTACAAAAATTACGACTGGCCTAACGCAACTGATTCATCCGGCAACGACGCCTTATTTTACCAAAAATTAATATTATAAGAAAATTGGCCTATTTACGATAAAGAATGTACAATGATATTACTCATAGCAATTTTACAATAACATTAGTCAAGCCTAACCTAGCTGTCCTAACTTAACTTCATTGAGGAGCATACTATTCTGACTTGTAATCTGATTTCAATCTAAATACTTTATAATTTAAATAGATGTAATGATACGTTAATGTGCTAACCTACTATAAAAGTAACATATAAATGACAAGCAATTGTAAAAAGTATACCAATTGAGTTTGATAGTTTACTTACAATAAGCAATATTTGTAATTTCAAAATAATTATGACCTATCGCTTACGTAGACTAACGTAATACAGAGTATATTTTTGTAGCGAAAGCCCTTGTTTTGTGTGTATAGGTGAAGAACAAACGTATTCCATTCTAAACCTAAGTACACACATAGTTCCAAAACTATATTACTGTACCCAAGTATTTATAACCAATTGAAGGAATTCTAATTCCTTCATGATACAATTTGGTAGTTGTAAGGGTTGTAATTTTAACTAGGTAAGTGTTGTGTACTATTAAAAGAATGTTTTAATATAACTAACTATTAGCAAAAGAATAAAAACTTTTACCATACATTTCGATTCGTGTATACAAATGAAGATGAGATAATGCAGGTGATTAGTTTGGCTTAAAGGATGATGTTGATGCTTCAGATATTTGCATTGTAAATAAAGTATATTTCTCACATATTATTCTCATTGCACATGCACACCGTGAAGTTAACATTGTTCATAGTTCATACTGTTCATCATTAGTACATACTGTTCTGAATTTTTAGATGTACTTAGGTTTTTAAAAACATATTAGGGTAAAATGTTAATAAATGTAATTACGAAATGCAATACGGACGCGGATGGCTACTCTGGGACGAAGATATCTTTTTCGTTGACGCCAACGGACCAACCGAGAAGAATTAATTGATTTTCGAATTCTGATCGTAAAGAGTGAGCATCTTTGATTGACGGGAAAGTTGAAGTGTCCGTTATAAGCGTGGCTCTCATTCTGTCTCCGTAACTGATTAACCCCATTCCGAAGCCTTTTCAGAGATAAAAAAATATGTTATATTGTAGCAACGAAAGTAATAACAGATTAGCAAATTATAATATTGCAAGGGAGAATTTTGTTGATAAATGGATTACATACCCACGGTCCATTTAATAGGAAGCCAAAAACAAATATCCGAGAGACGATCCCCTTGGAAAACGCGAACCGTTTCAGCAGGTCCAGGAATATTGCTCAAAGTGCATTTCAAATGTACAAAAGGGCCCCCGATGGATTGAAAAATCCTGGGCATCAGTCCGAACATGATAATCAAGTAGTAATTGCCAATAAGATTCATTTGTGTAGCGTGATATTTTGCCTCCTTGAAAATTGTGTGCAATCTTTCTCTAGGTTTTAAAAATCTATTAATTGCTACTGGAAATAATATTCCGGAGAACCCATTCCTAGGTTTTCGGTCCGGGTAAGGCAATAAAGCCACAGGGGATATGGAGTGGATGAATTCTACATGATCCATTTCTTTTCCTCTAACTTGTCCATAAGCACCTCCCATGCATGCTAGCATAACAGAGAAAATTGACGATTTTGTAGCATTTTTAATTTTTTTCAGAGTGTCCATATTTATTGGACGAGTCCACTGAAATTCTTTAGGTCCTTGAATATTTTGCCCAGGGAGAAACAATTTGTTGTGCTGATTATCTAAAACAAGAAGATTTTTCAGTCCTGAATGTGGAAGATTAAAAAATGCGGCAGTGTAGAAAAGAGCCGTTGCTAATTTTGAAACTTTCTTTCCCAGAGGTTCTAAAGGGTCCATGGAGAACTTAAAAGGTTTATCTGCTATAATGGAGTGAAGAATGTTCCCACTTGAAACTCCATCCATGATTCCATGATGTAGACGGAAGATAACCGCATAATGGCTAAGTTGTGGTGCTTGAGAATTTTCATAAGCAAAATGTGGCACTATCAATGTTTCCCACGGAGATTTCCCATCTATAGGCTTATCTTGCAAACTTTGAAGATATGAAAACAGTTGGGAATCAGATGTGGGATTTTCAGGTGTGGAGGATTCTTGAAGAACAACTTTAACATGATTGTCTATATCGAAATTGTCCACTTTTTCCCAACAGGCAAATCCAAGGAAATAACTGCATTTCCTCTCCATTTTTCCACCCACCATTTCGCTGTAAACAACTTTTTCCATGCGTTTCCTGATTCTTTCGGGATTGCATTTCCCTTCGACGATATATAAACCCACAGAAGCTGAAGAAGATCCCAAACTCTCTCCAAACCAGAAGGAATCAACTGCTCCTGCTAAGAAACGCTTGCCATTGTAAAATATACTAAAATAGAGCCAAATGTAGCATCGAAATATTGCTATCGTAGCGTAGAACAGTGCAATTCCAGGTAAACATGGCAAAATAATTATGTAGCACGTGAGAAAGTTCACTATTGAAGACACAATTCTACTTTTAGCTGTGTGTCTATTAATCAACCAAACTGAGAATACACACGCTATAAATGAGAGGGAGAAGGACGCTATTTGCACAGCTAAGGGATCGGGCTCTCTACACAAATGGTTATATTTCACAGTTCCATTGCACACATTATCTTTGTAGAGATTTTCATCGAAAATTGATTTTTCTCTAGGTGTGAAAAAATGCTCAGATATATTTCTCATCAGCGATTTGAGAGATGAAATTATTTCATGTTCAACTTCGTAGAAATCGCTTTTAAAATCCGTATAGACTCCTTCCTCCTTCTCCATCGTTATTCTTAATGTTTGCCAATTGTCAGTATCTTCAAAAATCTGATTGCGACAACCTGCCAAAAAAGATTTCAGATTAATTATTATCATTTGATCCTTTCATTCATGACTTTAGAATGTATTTATACCGAGTACTTGGAATATACATATATATTTTGTACATATATATTTACCTAGTATAAACCTGCCTAGATATCTACTGGTATGCTTTACGTACTACAACTATGATAATATTCTGATTACAATGTTTAGTTCACATAAAGTAAATTAATTGTCTGTTCATTAATTCACTTTGTTAATGGCTACAGGCTACAGACTGGAATTTTGTTGTTGCGGTGTTACTTCCAGCTAATTACTACACACATTCTAGTATGATAGGTTTACATGGTTCTCTCAATTAACTGTGCATATCTACATGCATAGGTATACAATGTAATAAGTATTTACAATATTATGTATGTAACGTGAGAAATCTAATTTGTGTGGAAACTGTATCATAGACAAATAACGCATTTTTATTCACAGAGCCACTGAATTTACTAAAAGTTCAAGTCAAGGGCATAATATATGCATTAGGTTTCACAATAAAATGCTCGCTAACCTATTTATTGCGATTAGATATATTTATGTGCACTTTTTGCTTAGCAAAGAAAATAGATTTTTAAATATACCTAAGGCACTAAAAAATATGAGGTAAAATGTTCTGCAATATTTATAGTCTCACTATAAATCAATATTATATTGTTCAGTAGACAGATAAAATACCTTTTGCTGGCTAAGTACTAAGTAGTGTCCCAAAATAATACCACTGTGCTGTAAGCAAACTTAAATATAATCATTTTCTGCTCTCTTTATAAGTCTAACTATTGTGTATGCCTTTACCCAAGCTTAAACCTCCGTTCACGTTCTGTATACACTGACATTTAAAATTGGAATGTATAGAGATGTAAAAGTAGTAGTAGTGTACGTAGGGTCGCAGGAATTGCAAGAGAAACGTGTAGAATATGAACTTGAGACGAGTCACAAAATGAAATCTTACTTATTCTGTGAAGATTCGAAGAAGAACTAAACTCTCATTTTTGTGTATCAAATTGTAATTATGTTTCTGTGTTCACTAATGCACTACCTAGAATACGCATCGCTGCACACTGTCCGCTAAAGAAATGGCCTTATAATAAATATATGGTTGGTATTATATGTATATGTATGTACATTTAGGATTTGTGCTACAGTTTCCTTTTACAAATAAAGACGAAATAAAGCTTCACTCAAATTGGAATTAATGACAATAATTAGCATCACATTTGATTTCACTGGACCAAAATGCTGACAAAATCTACTATAATGATGGTCTATTAAACTGGCGGATGTATAGAGATGGTCATCATCCAAAAATGTGGAAAACAAAAAATTATTTATTAATGATGCTACATTATTTTTTACTGATAAAATCGCACATAGTACTATTTGCAAATATTTCTCGCAGTATAGTTGCATATATTAAATACCTTTGTAAATGATGGTATAATGATGTGCGTGTTTTGGAGTTCAAGCTTCCTGGCTGTCCTGTGTATTCACATTTTGGCAACTTAAGGCTATATTTACTTATAGTACTATTACACTTAATTCACAATAAGATGTACATGTTATATTTTATCTGCTATATTATATATCTGCAAAGCCACAGAATTTAGAAAACGTTTGTGTTCTACGAAGCACGTCAAAAGAGAGACTGATAATAATGGTAAGCCTTGTCTGCATTATAGTAGTGTAGTGTAGTTCTTTTCTACTTAACTTACCTTAAATCTGTGGTACATAATATGTAGTACTATATAATGTTGTTCCAACCTTTTTCTAAGTCAGTCAGTAAGGTACATTCATTTTGCAGATATTCTTGCATACATATATGCATAATAAGACATCTTACTAGTATCTACCATGGTATTGTAGGTTGGGAGACTGGTTCGCCAAATCTAGCCTTACCTGCTTGATGCTTGGTTCGCATATGTTATAACAATTATTAGCCTGACTGCTTAGATTGGGTCTAGAAAACATAACATAACGTTACATTACATAGTAGACTAGAAAGAGTATAGATAGGAACATTTATGTACATATTCGTAACGAAAATTCAAGTCAAGTCAAGACAACTCTTACAAATTGTGCGAGATGAGGGCATTGAGCTTTTGCTGCGTTTTCTACAACAACTAACTCGTGTCAGTAAAATCTTGCTTCCTCTTTTCATAAATTATGCTTTGTCTTTCCTATATACATTCTATTCACAACTATAACACTCTAACTAGATGTTATCGTTAAAAGTTGTTTACATATTAAGCATTAAGCATAATGCACCCTTTCTATATATATACTATACATATAAGTAAAAGGTAAGTGAACGTCTTAAAGAGCCCAGACTTGTATCATAAATTTTATTAGCTAAACTGTGTTACTTTATAAGACAAGCACAACACACTATACACCAACGCATTTCTGTTTCTCATTTACCATAAAGTTTTACTGTGGTCAAAATGATAAAACCATTTTTCCTAAAAATAATATTGCACAAGAGTATGTAACTCGAATTTAAATATAGCATGTCATATTATATTACATATACGCAGATATATTATAGTCTGCGTAAATTTTTATTAATAATAAGTTTGTAAACAAAAGTATTATCCTCATTGCTATTTTTTGATAGCCAACGCCAACAAATGCGTATTTAAGTAACAAATGGAATAGTTGCCTGCTATGTATAGAGTATAGGGTCAAAGAGAAATTGATTATTTCCTCAAATTCCATATAAAGGTTTTCGTCCTTATTGATTACCTACAACCAGAATAGTCCCAATCCAAAGTTACATAACTGGGCGTATGAGTTCTTTAGCTTATCGACAATACTGCATACATTAACTATTATAACAAAAGTACAATATTTTGAAAATCGTAGACATGTCCTACAATTTGAAGTTACCTACTTATTTTCATGTCATGCATAATATGCGTTAGAAGCACGCAATATGCATAAATTAAAGTTTGCTTACCAACTTAATATCTAACTCTAGTAAGACTGGTACTGTGTGGGAATAATCAATAGAATAAGTCACAACTATTATCTTAGTATTATGATAATTATAGTAGAGTACCTAGAGATCTCTAAACTCTTTTGTCATCTACTTATAAGTACATCTAAATAAGCTACACTCAACTAAAATAATTAAATGTGGGTACCTAAATTTACCTAGTACTTATCATTATGAGTATTTTCTGACTTAAATAAGTTTGACTTAAAAGGATTTTTTGTCCTAATGAAGCCAAGGAGTCCACTCTACATAGCTTTCCACTCTTTTCGTTAGCTTAACTATGGTCAATTAAATACAGTGACTAAGTCCACATACAATGCGACTTATTTAATACAAAAATGCAACATACTTTTAAGTTGACTTGTTGCGTGACACACATTCACATGATTGTTATGTATGTATAATGTATGTGCTGCATTGCATTGGACATGATTCACGAATCAAGAAGAACGACTAAACCCCAAGGTTGAAGGTTAGTCGATGGGATATACGAACGATGTGATTTTGCTTAGGAGTGAAATAGGTATGGTTAAGTCAAAAACTTGGTGCAACACAAACACAATTTCGTACACTAACTGCAGCAAAAACCGGTATTTTATTTGCGAAGAAGTATGTCTATGGGTATAAAGGTTACTTGCTAGAAACTAGTGTTAATTCAAATATCAAGCCACACAAACATATAAAAGTTGCAGTACACGTCACGTTAGCAGAAATGTTACCTAGTAAAGCATTTTTGCTAGACCCATTCACATACACAACTACTACTGATATTACATACATTTACCTATACATTGCACATATATAGTGCAGTAGCTCCTCTATTGCTCCGACACTACCTTTATTGCTTTTTACTCTTCATACTTTTGTGTGTAGTATGGAGTAGATACTTATTTTTCTGTTTGGCATCATCAGAATCAATTCATTTTTTTACTATGATGCTGTGCCGTTGACTACCTCATTACTATTACCTAGTTTCAGGGTAAGTCAGTCTAAAGTCCTTAAAAAATTCTGATGGCTACACAAAGAGTAGAAGAGCAATGCTATTGAAACTTGCAATTGTTTCACAAACTCTACGTATGAACTATGAACATAATCCATGTTCACATGAGTATTAATAATTGAGTTTTATTTACTTTTGAATGAAGCTAAACTTACTTATATTGTAGATCTAATAAATAATAACAATTAAGTTTCAGCAAAGTTACATAGATACTTATATAGGATGCTTACAAAAATATTTTCACACCCAAAAAATTGATGGCAATATTGAATATCAGTCCTTCTAGTTTCTGGTTTGTATTAATGGTAGCGTAAAGAGATATTACGTCTTCACACTTTATAGCTAACTACTTACGTATGAGGTTAACCTTTACAATTTCAAAGTTAAATGCAACGTGAATTGATTGCGTATTATAGCATTGGCGTTTTCACCTTTTGCTTTTGTGTACATGCACGAGACGAGAATGATTTTAGGCCAAAGTCAGAACAAACATGCAAAAAGTTTAAATCTTCACAGAATTGCATCATCTCATAAGAATACTTGCTGGATAATAAGAATTATATTTTAGGAAGGTAGGAATTTATTAAGATTTTACTACACAACTACAAATCATCTACTAATGCTTATATACTTATATACATATTACAAATAAAAGCATCTTTATCCTAAGTGATATTATACAGATACTACTATATTAGTATTATGGAATTTAATGTTATGT
>JAQFYC010002537.1:0-25066 GCA_034694165.1 Tomocerus mixtus | reverse complement strand
CATTTTACGGAGCTTAGACTACGAATTCCACATTCTTGATAACGCTTTTCTAATACACAGACCAGGAATCAAAAGACATCCTTCCACAAGATCTCAGTTTCAGAAATTAGCTGCCTGGAAACAGAACCGACTAATCGAAAGAAAAATTTACCCCGAATTACAAAAACTCTATGGAGGAGATCCTTCTTTAGAATACCCTATTCGTAAAAGAAATAGGACATCGACAATTAGTCCATTAAGATTAGAAAATACTACAACCAGGGTAGAGAATGACATTATTACTTAATTGGCTAGATTACAATTTATATGACTAGATTGTGTTTTCCATTTTATATTGTTTACCTTCCTTAGTTGATATCTCTACAGTAATATTTATTGATTCTTCTACTTTTGCCCCTACAATTAAATTTTTATTGAGAATGGAATAGGTATTTATATGTGGGACATGATCTTGCATATTATTACCGATTGAGCATTATGACAATAGTACTATAGTATAGTACATATATAACTACTTAATTAAGATAGCATTACATATTTATACACAGGTAATTTGTAAATTAGGTCAAAATCTATATGTCTGTAATTTAGTAACAAATAAACTTCATTTTTCACACATAATCGTTCACAAATTTTCTATGCCTCCAGCTTTGATTAGACCGATGAATTAATTCCTTTGCCTTGAGCTGTAATACAGAAAAATAGAGATTATAGTATTTTTATAATTAAGTTAACATTTTGAAGTACATTAAAGAGAGTTTTCTAGAATAATGTGTGTAGTACCTCTGCAACGAGATCTTTGTAAAGATAGAAATTATGCTGATTTTGAGCATCTCGAAGATTTTTTCCTGAACTGAGAGTTGGAGCAAAAATAGTTTTAGATGTTTGAAGGCCCCAGTGCACTGCGAATATGGGAGATAGCACTGTGAAGTTCCATCCGGAGGATTTGGCTTCTAGTACCTTAGGGATATATAGTTCTCATGTAATAAAATAATATGGCATACACGCTCCAGATTTATGGCAAACAAATATTAAGGACTTTTATAATGATGACTGTTATTTTCCTCTTCAGGTAGATAGTAGATAGATAAAATATATTTAAATATAGTGTCAGATAAAAATATATATTTTCAAATAATATACTTATTTTAAAATTAAATCCTTCTCATACAAACGTAGGGTGTAAACAAAAATCGGAAATTGAGTTGTCAAAAGGGGAACTATTGAGAAGGGGTGGCAAAGTTACGCCTGATAACATTGCCTATGATAAATCATTGGTAAGTCATTTAGGTCATTTTTTAAACATACTTGAGAACTTCTTGTAAAACCATATCCAAGAAATCTTTCATCGTGAGGAGGAATTGCATCGGAGCTGATATAGAAAGGCTCATAGTGTTTCATTCTTTCAGGATTTACAACATGAGATATCACAATAGGACCGTCTTCTAAGTTTGTGCTGTACCACCTAAAACAATTTTACAATTTTTCCTGTTACACTTGAACCTACAACATTATACATACAATTAATATAATATGATTAAATTAAACTTGCTTGTCGTAATTAGTCGGTCCATGTCCAAAATGATAAATTTTAAAATGAAATGGTCTTGCATAACCGCGATTTGCATATTCAACCATTTGCTTCTTTGACACTGGATAGGGCACTGAATTATCCAATTCAAATGTAGGAATCACAAAAGCGCATCTAAGTACATGAGAAAATTTTGTTAGCAAGTGCCTTAAATGTATAATTCTATAAGCATTTCTAAGAATTTACAAAAATTATAAATGCATACTTGGCACATTTAGTAGCTTGAGCAGAGTCGTGGAATTCCTGTAATGACGAAGCTGAATTATGCATCGGAATAACATCCACATCTGTCATGTAAACCCAATCAGTTCCACACGTCTGTTTCAAAAAGAATATTCGTAATAAAAACATCAGTGATTAGCTTATGAATTACAAAAGCATTTGTATGTCCGTGGCACAGATTATCACCTATCAAAAGGTACCAGTCAATTATTGAATACAAATTTTGCTACTTTCAGACTTTGAACAATGCGAAAAACTTTTAACATCACGTTTGAAACTCGCATCAGCAAAATAAAGTTGTTGCTATTTTAAATCGTATTTTGCTAAAAAATAAAAATATTTTGCACTTGTAAGTCATAAATTCTTCTTGAACATTTTTGCGCATTTTTAAAAACTTTGGAATTTCTTAATAAATGAAAAGGATAATTACAAAAATATTTCCATCAAAATTAAAAGTGTGGTAATTTTTTTTTAAGAAATCCTTATGGTACTTCTTGCCACGTAGTAGTGTGCCTGTAACATTATATAGATATATTCTATTAAAACTGCACATAAAAATCAATCTACCTTTCTTGCAATATTTCTCATGTGGTTCTGTGGGTACACGACGCTGGGATCCCTTCCTTTTGGAAGAAGGGAGCTAATGAACAGTTTCATCACAGCCTTTGGCTCCTGACAGGAATGCATCGAAAGGCCACTCAGAAGTCGCTCCATAATATTAGTTTCATTTTCGTTTTCGATCACAGTCAAATTGACTGGTGCAGCCATATGAACTGACACTGTATCACCAAATATATCACTGCATTTCTCCATGTAGGAAATAAATGCATTCAAGATTTGCCATTCGGCTGAGCTGGATATAAATACGGAGAGAGATATTGGGCCTTGCCATTTCTCAGCTACTTCTATTATAGACCAGATCCTATCCACTGAACCCTATAATTAAGAAATGAATGCAATTTTTAAATCATACTACAGAAAAGAGTAAGCAATACAAGAACAAAAATTCATTCAAGTTTACTTTATTTGTATTATGTACCTGCGTAGCAAGACAGACGTTAAAATTCCTAGTGAGAACATCCCAATAATTAGCTGTGCGAATCCATTCGTATATTCTGATCTGTAACAGTAACAATACATCAGTACATAAAAATACCAGTTTAAGTAATACTAATTGCAAACAAAGATAACATAAAGATAAGTAAATAAATGTGTGCTTAATTTTATGATACATACCAATCTGTAATTATCAAATCTTGCTCTAGAAGAATGAAAACTTGGAGTAGTTAGTGTAAAATTGTAATAACTATAAGAATCAGTTCGATAGTAAGAAGATGAATGATTATCATTTAAAGAATTGGAGTTTTTGACATGGAGCACAAGAATAATTCCAACACATAAAATGAGACACAGTAGGAAATACTTCAACAATTTTCTTGTAATGAAGTGGCAATTATGCATTGCTGCCATTACGTCGCATAAGACTAGACTTAATTTACACGCATGAATAATAATTCCTCTTTAGATTATACAGACTATGTATATGACTATTCCCCTTGCACTACATGATGTATTAAAAAATTTGTTCTACCTACTACCTAAATATTTGATAAACGAATACAATAATTGCTGCATCAATTTATTGTAAATCAAGTGTCTGTAATTTATAGGTAGTTAGTGAATTAGTGAGTAAGATAATTACAATTATTTACACACAAAAGTACAATACAAATACAAATAATGAAATATTGAAGACATTTGATACTATGTAATGCAAAGATTTGTCAATTAAATGATCTTCATTTCAGTTTTAATTAGAATGTCTTTATGTATATAAATGCAATCTTTATGCTGTAGAACTATACAACAGAGCCAGGGAGTCCACGCTTTAGTTAATTTCACTATCTTTGCTCTATCTGAATCAAATGAGCGTGTAACTGTATCTAATAAGTAACAGAGTGTTGTGTTATGTTGTTTTGTTTTTTCAGAATCACATAAGGTTAAGTTAAAAGAGAACAGAAAGCCGAGTTTGAGATAGATTTCCACTTTAATTGCGCAATGGCGAGAAGAAAACAATGATGTACACGTAGAAATAATATTTAGACGTTATTTTGTGTTATCTTTAGATTCAGTTCGTTAGTAGGTTACGCGAAATTGCTTTACTATAGCTAAGCCGGCAAGTTTCGCCTTGTCTTTGAGACTTCTTCTGTTTATGTGGCCGATTGTACCTAAAGTGCACTACAAACTACAAATCCAGATTACAACACATTTCCTACTTTTATGTTGAAAGAATGCATGTGCTGTATCTGTTTATGTAAGATATTTTTCGGCCTTTAGAAATATAAGTACGATTTATTTTTTCATGTCTGGAAGAGGAGTTTTTCTTTATGTTTCTCACTGGCATATATTTATGGTCCAACTTTGTATATGTACATACATGTAACAAACAGTTGCACTATGATTTGATATGATTATTATAGCAAATGTTAACAGAACAGACTAATCTAAATGCAAAGGAAGTCCAATGCACCATCACAAAACCAAAACCTGCCAAATGATGTAACCGAAATTGTAAAGTGCGAATGGAAACTAAACGTTCGTTTTCTTGGCTTGCCAACTTCCTCTCCTCTTTCTGGCTCCTTCTGACAAACCATTTAGTTTTTAATGAAAGTTCATCCTTATCCTACTCTTACATAGTGTATTTAGATAATAAAATGGTCTATGGGTAGTCTAAAGCTTCCTTGCATGCCCATTGTGTACTTTTACTAGAAGCTCAGATTATTTTTGGAAAGTACGTACGGAAATAAATGCACATGTTCAACTATGTATGTAGTAAGGGGAATTAGTCTTAGTCAGTCACAGCAAGTCAATTGTAACAAGTCTGGTATGGCATTAGTATAGACTGTAGACTTTTACTATATTGAGTGCAGTATTATATAACTTCTACGCAATTAGGTATAGTAAGCTTACGTTTTAGCTATTAAAGTTCTGCTCTTGTACTGTCTCATCTTTCTGCAGGGGGAGATTCTCAGATAAATACTAACTGCGGATACGGCGGAATCATAGTACATCTCTCAAGATAAGATTCTTTCCCTACAAATAAGTGTATGCAATATGCACTAGAGGATCATAAGCCCAGCTCAGCTTACCTAACGAAAATATTTACTGTACTCTATTCAATGAAAGTATTAAATAGGAAGAAAAACTTTTCATACACTAAATTCCCAAGAAATATTTTGTAAATTAAATATAACAAAATAATTTTGATAATTATCCTAACATGCTTTTTTATTTTGAAAATAAATACTTTGATTGGGCAATTGTATCTGTAATTATAATTATTCTTTTTCGTCCAATTAGTGAAAATATTGTATGAATGTACCTCTACGTCTAAATTTTGTTAGGAATGTGATAATACATTTTAATAAAATAAATGTGGTTTCTTGTAAACCGAAATTTTAACATTTCATAGGAAACTTTAATTTAATTCAAACCAACACTTAAATATAATGCGAGCTAACTGGGATATGCTTGGATTTAATTTAAAAATGGACTTTTGGCCCCAAAAAATAAACTCTTATGAAAATGACCAAATTTTCTTCAAATAAAACACAATAAAATAAATCTCTTGCGATTCCAGTTAATTAATTGATTAACTGATTTATAGCGAATGTTGATTTTAGTTTCGCAAATCAAATAGATAAATCAAAGTTATACATACCTAATTGTACTACCTGCCTCGCAATTGCTTATTCTTGCCATTCTGTGATGTAGGTATAGGTGTACGTAGGTATACAAGATTCATACATTCATATCTGTACACTCTTCGACAATTCATCAATCATTCTTTGTGTCAAAGCTTGCACACCACAAATCAAGAAAAGACCCAACTGCAACTGGTTTCTTTAACACCTGACCTGACGGGGCAACCTCATTAAGGAGCTACATATGTGCAGTCTTAAGTGTAATTGAGCAACAACTTATTTGCTATCGGTGCTTACTTATAAAGAAATCTTATCGGAAGATTCTATTTATTACTTTTACATCCATTAAACTCGATTATTCCTATACTACTTACTTAGAATACTACGTAAATAGTTCTAATACATTAATTACGCTATTCGTAGTTTCGTAGACACTATTACATAGAAGTACTGTAGGCATAATAATTAATTAGTTAATAGGAAGTAAAAAATGAATCTAGTAATATAAAAACGAAAGAGACAATAATGGATTAACGGATTACATAGGAAAATACTTTTTATTGAGTGAATCTTCCACGTTTATGTGTAAAAGTAATGCAAACTTCTAGTTTAGTATTAAATAAGTAGGGTATGATACGCTGTTGTATCATTGTTATGTATACAACGTGTGCTTTATGGCTGATACTGATGACTTGATATTATGCGAACTAATATAGAGATAAGAAAATAATGAAACCAGTAGGTACTTTACTACTTATACAACTCAATTCAGTTGTAATATTCGTACAGGACGTAGATTGATAATAAATACATACATAAGTAACGCAGTCACCTACAACTTTGAAGGCTTAAGCATGCAATATAAAATCCACGGTTCAAATAAGAATTGCATGTTCGTATGGATTTGTCCATCCATATGTAGGAATTGAGCATAACCTCAGGATTAGTAGACTAACTACTGTCTTTTTGCTTTTAAGTGAAATGTAGTGCAGTTTCAATGTTTCAATGTTTCAAGTAACTAATGAGAAACGTACTCAGATAATGCGTTAGTGAATGCGGATGTGTTGTGTAGAGAAAATAAATGTGAGCGTAAACTCCTTTTGTCTAGCTGAATGGCGAGTGCCGGCCGAGCCGATTGCGATTAGGTGCATTTGGTATGCAGAAGGTGTTCTCGTATTTAATACTGTAGTTTTTGTAGAATGTATAACATGTAATAATGTATGTATTATATTATGTATACAGTACAGACAGATACTTAGCAGGATGTGGAAATGTTTGTTGTTTCTTTTTCTAACTAACAAGAAGATTATGTATTTATATACTTTGATTTTCGCACCGTCAGAATTTTCTAGGTTACAATGTCACACTCAGATCCAATCCACAAGAAATTACATGATCTTATTATTCGTATATACTATACAGGTACTAGGTTACTATTCTATTGACATAAGGCACATAAAATGACATGACCAGAACAATATTACTTTTATTAACCCATTTTTTACTTTCCGCTGTGAATGTAAAGTTATGAATAAGGAATATGGTCTAGTAGTACATTGTGGTGCATAGAAATTCAGATTACTCTTTAATAGCCAAGATTAAAAATACTATTGCGACCTGATTACTTAATCTGTAGTAGGATAATTATTTAATTATGTAAATAATTTTCTTGTCGCTGATTGATTTAATTTCGAATTTGCATGACTATTTTTTGGCTATGTTATACAATATTAAATTCTCAAAATAGACGATATGACAAAGTTGATAATATTTTTAATTACCTAATGAATACAACAGTTTGATAATTTCAAACTGTGATTGGTTATCCTTACTATTACTGTACATTTTGCAATTTGACTTTCAATATTTAAATAAAATTAGTAACACTTTTCTATTGTTGATAATTTTAGTCTACTGTGCAATTATAATTTGTATTACAAGAAGAATACCTAGGTTCCAGGTTTCTGTCTGTCTAGTTTCTGTTGGTTTGCATATAATCACAAAAATTTCGACAAATATTTGGACAATACTATTGGTATGTAATTGCTAACAACACCAGCCAACCATAGATTAGGGGAAGTATTTCTCTCTTTTAAGAATTCGGCTGAGCCGAGGGTGTTAATATATTCTATGAATGATATTATGCTGAATGAAATTGTATAAAGGGGAAAATCAAAGAAAAAACATTTTCAATACAAATTTGTTCATTTCGACCTACCCCACATACTACATGCCTATTGATTCTCAAAACATAAAAGGGGCAGACAAAGTACAGTACATTAAAAATTCGATGCCAAAATAAATTTTACCTTCACCGAAGCTTGATGCGGAGAACTACTTAAATGAGAAAAATCTGTGGTGCTTTAAAATTGTCCTCAATTTATAATATTCCTTCAACCTTAGGTTGTTATAATAGTGAATGATTCTTTTCCTTGACCATGCACACTGTAATTGATTCTCTAATTATATGAGTAATCCTACACTACATTAACTATTGTACATAATAGTTGCATAACAAATTGGACTAACCTCGAGCTACAATTAGAGTAATAAAAATGAATTCTTCTTACAGATTACTTACAAATTACAAATACAATACCATTAAAATCTGTATGATATTGATATATACCTACTACAATATACTTAGCTACAGACAACATTTTTGTGTTGCCTATTAATATAGAGCTTTATAAAATACAATTTGCCAATAGAATCTTTACTACAGACTTATGTATTAGAAACCAACCCCCCTTTTCTAATGAAGTTTCTTAAATGTACGCGTAAAGTAATCGAAATATAGCTCTAGATTTATTTAGTTGTTTCCCTGTCTCAAGTGCTCTAAATTGAATCTGCAAAGAACACCATAAGCGCATAATATGTGTTTATCTGCCATAAGTTCATTCCACACTAGACCTTTTGCTCAACGACCATAAAAATAGATACATCATCTCTCTTACTTATGAGATGAGTAAAAAATACTGTAAACAAACAAAGCCTACAATTTTCACGATGAAAAATATGTTGCATAACATGATGCATTGTTACACAATCTTAAAACATGTATCAGTCAGAATGTGAGCAACGTATGTATCTACGTAAAGTAGCAGAGCATAACTTTTAGTAATTATACCCTTCCCCTAGTTTAGTTTAGTACACTTACCTACATAGTAAAATAGTGTCAAAAGACGCACCGAATCGACGCAATTTTTGTTTGTTAAACATAGTTACATACTATACTTAAATATCTCCAAAGTACACATAATAGAACACCCACATTACGTGAAATATCTTTATATAATGCGTAACTAATGTGTTTATTTTCTGTAATGGGCTAAACACGATAAATGTTGTCCTCTTCTAATGTATTATGCTGCGTTGAGATAATTATTGTCTTCATCTTATGGCTTCAATGATCATGAAATGCACTTTTAATTGTGCATAGAAGATTGAAATTACAAAAAGTGTATTACTTATTTATCTAGGTGCTTTTAGTAAATAATTTAAATAAATTCCGTGCATTTTCGGAAACTATCTCTGTAATACGTCAGTAAAGAAGTAATTGCTCAATTTAGTCAGGAAGGGGTACACCCAAACCAATTAAAATACCAAATACCAAGATGATGTCGTAGCCAAACTGGAGTTCAAAGATGGTAAGCCACACCAAACCCCCATTCAATACACATTACCCAGCTAATTTTGGTTTCTACGTAAATCGGTTGATTTCATGTCTTGTCTTATTAAGTACACTCATATAAAAAGAATTCTAATGTTTATATGAAATCTCGTGAAGATTCGCAAATCATGCATGAATAAATGGGACATTTTTATGGGTACCAAGATTTATGCTTTTCATTTCTTATTCTACACATAATTAATACTTAGGAATTTAGTGAATATAAAATGAAGATGGAACGTGGTAGCGCATATTTTCTAGGTGCTTGTTTATGTTTTTTTTATTATACTACTCATTCATATGACTATGTACACATTATGCAATAAATAATTGAGTATGACATCACAGCATGTAACCCTAAGATTGCATTTACACCCAAATTAGGAATTCCGTGGTTTGCTTGGCTTAAACTCTTCTGAAATTGACTTGGACTTGTTGAGATGCTTTTTGACTCTGTATGGTTAATACCTATATAACGAGGAAGAATATTTTGTAATGTATTTTGCGAAAATCCTAGTTCGAGGAATATTACATTATTTTATGTAGTTATGTAATGCATAATTCTATAGAATTTTCAACACGTGTGGATGCATCTCTAGAAGGTAGTATGTGTAATGTAAACTATTGGTTGCTCTGTAGAATGCAATTAAGTATATTTAATTGTGAGTGTTTGCTCCTGTGAACTCCGTTAGGTTCTGTTGATGGAAATCAAATAGTTAGTGGGGGAATCATAGCATGCACCCAGAATAACTAGCTAAAATGCAGTTTCGACTTTTGTCTGCCAAAGCATGCGAAGCCAAGCCAAGCAAAAGAAATATTCTTCTTACATAGAGTCTTCTTTTGTTTCAAGATTCAAGATTGCTTGTACTATTCTTATTCTTAACTTGAGAGAAAAACGCAACTAACGTAATAAGATTTATATTGCACATGCTATATTATGTACTATAATTGCAAGAATATTATTATTATCTGCATCCTTATTACTATTACTCTTATGAACCTCACAAACCAACTTAAATGCAATTTAACAGAAGTGTACGCAAAAATAAAGGCTTATGCATTGTATAATGGGCTCCAAAATCATCTTCATTCTTGAAAACACAAGGAGGAACATTATGTAGGTATACGTACTTAATTTATATCTAAAAAGGATTGTCTTGAGTTTTGACTTGCTCTGTCTAGCCTATCCTATCTCAATCTGCGTTAGTTAAATAATTTCTTTGTTACATTATACTCACTACATACAACGACCCTAAAACTTCTACGTTATGTTATGTTATGCTGCACTGTAATATAATAGAAGAAATATTACATACTACATAATATAATAAAAAATTCTTGCTAATAAGAGTATAATATTACAGCAGAACAGAGCATAGCATAGCACAGCAAAGCATATCACGATGTGTACGATAGGAAAGGAACCAGTAAATGTTAAAAGAATGTGATGGTTCATGGGCATCATGCCAAAAACACTCTCCTGCCCTATATTCAATTAACGTTAGTTTAGAATTGACCTTTAGAACAAATGTCTCATTCTCTTACTACAATACTATATAGTATACTCACAAAATTACTCTATTCTAAATTGTATGACATAACATTTAAGTAAGTGAGCAAATCAACCAGGAATCTTGTTTTGCTTTGCTTACTACGAATTAGTGACTTAATGTCATGTCATAGAACTTGTATTGTAAATCGTATTTACTTTACGTATTGAGAAATGGATAATACGTATATGTGTATTGTATTTCTTACTGTAAACAGTAAAATGAATGTGTATCAAACTAAGCCAGGTATTTCTTCGTCCTTGTATTTACATAGTTATAGTAAAACTATGTTAGTACCTGTCTCGTCTTGGTTTGATATTACACTTTCAAGTTTCAAGTATTGACGACTTGTTTTTGTTTTGCTTTGGATTATTGCAAGTATTCGCTAATGCTCTGTTCTGTTAGGTATTGCAATGTAAATTGCAATTGAATTGAATATAAATGTAAGTGCTCTGCGTAGGTGAAGTTTTCATACTAGTTTTTTAACTGTTGCACATACGTAGTTGATATGTAGTTGATGTGATGTTGATTATTATGGGATGGGATGGTTTAAAGTTGTATTGTGCAATCAGACAATCCAACCCACAACTTTATACATGAATTGAATTCATATGAAGAAAACTAATAGTTCCTAATGCCTAAAGTTCATGTCTACTGCAGGCTAATGTGGTATAAAATGCAATGAAACGTATTAACGAATAACTTGGGAAATGTAAAACACGAGAAGGGATTCTTGTCTTGATTCGTATATTCGTATTCCAAACAAAGTCTGAAGCTGTTTCGTTGTTGCTGTTACAGGTAATCTCGGTGGCTTGGCTTGGCATGACATGTTCCTCTTGTACATTGTAAGTAAATACAGTAAAGTTGTCCAACAAGTCCATGCCGAGTGAGTCTCCTGATGAAATTGCTAATTTATTGATTCACCGAATGCCCAGTTACGCCTTCTTCAAACGGTTAACAGTTTACGTGGCCGTGGCCCACATGTTGTTCAAGAATAATAATCATCTCTACATTATAGTTGGGATTTAATACATAGATCCACGTTTGACCTGCAGAATGGAAATTCCTTGTACACCAACATATAACAACCAACCCTGTCCTGTCCTTGAACTTGAACTTGTCAGATTAAACATCCTGGTTTCTTTTCTTTTCTATAGACCTAATCCTAAATCCTTGCATCTGATCCTGATATGATCTTGTCTCCTGCTTGTATGTATGTATAATGTAGTCTGTGGTAAAAATTAACTAGGTTTCTCGATTCAACTGTAAAGTAGGGATTCACGATTTGGATTGGAATAATATTCACTAGACATGTTCAATCTGATAAATAGGCTAAATAATAACATAATTACATATTTATATGTAAAGGTAAACTGATTGGAAGGAATCTTCCACGAAATTACCACTACCACTATTACCTTTTGCTACTGTAAGCATATAGGTCTTCTAATCAATCTTGGGAATGTATTAGATTTATATTTCTAGTACTTATAAGGATTAATGAATATAAATTAGGAAAACTTAGTTAGAAATTAGAAAAGTAAACGGTTAACTTTGTTAAGTGACTCTTTAATCAAATGGTACGGTTTGAATCTTCCATTTTGTTGTTGCAATATGAAAACTAAATAACATAACAAAACATAACAAAACAAAACAACTAGCTAACACACAGGCTCAACAAAAATGGAACAGTTTAACAGAACACAATATACAAAAAATTCATACGATTTGACCTAGGTTATATACAAAACAACAAGACGACACAAAAACCCATCAACAGACATGCGTTTTGTAATCAGAGTGCAAAAATGTAAATATTTAAAAATCTCGAAATTATCCCCACAGTGCTTTTACAGTTGTAATTTGAGCATAGATATCTGAAAAAGAGAGAGAAAAAACAATTTAGGGAAAGTATTCCAGATAATGCAACATGAAAAATGCATAATGTTAATCAAAAGGCCAAGGAAAATTAATCCGATTTTCTCATGAAAATGGTCGAATGATTAATATGTAGGTTTATCAAAGTTTTCTTGTGGAAATCAATTTTCTTAAAGATCGATGATCATACCGTGACCATTTTCATGAGAATATTGAAAACAGATTTCCTCATGAAAACGATCACTTGATTAAGAAAATGAGTTTTATCATTCATGTGATCGTTGATCATTAAGAAAAGCGTTTTTCAATGTTCTCATGAAAATGAAGCTAATCAAAAGAAAATCGGTTTCAATTTTCAATTATAGTTGTTTTAAGTTAATTAGCGAGTTAATTAGTGTTTCTTACCTATAATTTAATAAATTTTAATTTAAATAGAGGCAGCTACTGTTGAATGCTATTGAAAATCCTTTGGTGCGTGCTTTTGTGAAGGGCGTCGGCTCCGCGTGCATCTCCGTAGGCTCCAGTGTAAGCGGTTCCAGCGTTTCCTGAGCTGTATCCCATTCTGTCCCATCCGTAGTCATCGTGACCTCCACGACCTCCCCAGAAGTACCAGCATCCGAGAGCAATCAAGGGGATAAGGAGAAGAGGGATGGCCAATAGCCACTCGTCACCGCTGAACAATTCAGTTCCCTCCGTGTGGTGGTAGTGTCCATGATGTCCGTGGTGTCCTCCTCCGTGCCCACCGTGATCTCGACTTACTTCTTGATCTTGGAAAATCTTTTCGATTTCCGTACTTTGTGCTCCTACTGCTCCAGTAGCGGCACTAATAGTTATCATGGATCCCACTAATCCAGCAATTACGACTATGACAGACTTCATTTTGTTTCCTACGTTTACGTTTACACGAGAAATTGCACTATTGTAGAATAAATTTGCAAAATTTTGCAAAATTTGGTAACTAATTCACTGTTTCTCTTGAATTCAATTCAGGTTTAGGATGATATAATCCCGCAGACTTGTAGACGATGAATGGAGGAGGAAAAAAAGCAAGTTGAGTTCACGACGGCGAGATACTGACTGAGAGTATTTGGATCAAAACCTAACCTTAAAACCCAGAAACGGAAACGCAAAATTATGCGAACCAACCGGTTTTACTTTACCTTTACCTTTGTGGGGATTGTGGTATGGTAAAACACAACGTATGCACGTAAGTCTAAGCTTAAGCTCAAGTTTTGCACTATACTCTTAACAATCCTAACGTAAATTGTAAACTAACCAACTAATGCTTTAATAAATGGTTTATATATGCCATAAGCAAATCCCTTATAGATCTTCTCACTAGTTAAGGGTTGTTGCATTGCATGGTATGCTACTAATATCTTGGCCTGGCCACTGAACTGGGAATACATAATACTTTGTTTTCTAGAGTGTGGAGGATGATGATACATGCATAGCATACCATTGCATTGCTTACATACCTTCAATTTAGCTTTCTATGGGATTGGCACCCCAAAGGAGACCAGACCAGGAGAACCAACCTTAGTTAAACTTAAACTTACTTACTTAAGTTAAAAATTATACTTAAGGCGCGATTTTCTCCTGAATTGGTTTGGTCTGGTCTGGTCTAGCTTTTTCTTGGTCCTATAATCATATCATTGTGATTATATGTCGGTCGTGTCTTGTCCTATCTTAGTTAAAGATGTAGGTGTTTTGTTTCAACAACAAATACTTAGTGGACATGGACATCATATTTATATGCCATTGCCGCGTCACAAATGGAACTAAATAAATAATCGTATAGTCTGGGATCACAATTCTCATGGCCTATAACCTTTTTTATATTACTTAGGTAGTTGTCTACGCTCACTGAATTTGATTCACTTCGTTTAATATGATATGATATAAGAATGAAGACAAGATTGGGATCAATTTGGGGAAAAATAAGGAATTACCTTATCTTTGTATATATCTTTATACGTAACACTTAATGTAATACTATGTGACATACATTACTATTATTCCTTCTTCATTCTTTCAATCAAAAATGCTACAGATATGTATGGATGAAATAATTACAATAATAATGAACTAAACACAAAGTTCGTTATTTTTAATGTGCTATATATTATGTATATTGCTATTAGTATAAAAGCAGACAGAGCATTTAAAGAATCTAGACAGATATAATCATAAGTTATAGGATACAAAAGGATGAAGAAGATGCATTTATTGAAAATTAGGGACACAATGTCACATTTAAAACCGATAATTGCATTTAATTCTATAGTACGTGGTAAATATTGGTTGTATGGGCTGTACATATCGTAATTGTGTGCATCGCATTCGCATAGCCAAAAATTATGTTTTTCATAACAGATAATTCATGTAAAGCTAAAGGAAGGCAAGTCAAGACAGGCAGGCCAGAGCCAGAGTCAGCCAGATCAGGCCAATGTAATGTATATATGCAAAAGTAAGAAAGGAAGACAGTGCAAAAGGTTAAATTACAAGTTATTACCTAAGCTATGTGTGTGTCTTGTCTTGTGTTGTCCACGGTGTTGTTCTACTGTCTTGTCTTGTCTGCGATATAAAAGTATATAAAAGTTGCTCTTCGTTCGTAAATGGCAAACGTAAATGTACGGTACACGACGCACACACACTTAGACAAGACATTATCATCCTCATTCATTTCTTTTCTTCCTTAAAGCATTCCTCGTTCACATTTCACATAGTAATCTGATATGATGATATAGCCAATGTCGGTAACATAGCAGGAGCAATCTTATGGATATTATCTTGCTAAACTTTTCACCAAAAATTTATGTTAGGGCAGGGTCAAAGCCGCAAGCCAGAGCCAAACCAAACCATACCACTTGACTTGACTACTACAATAATGCAATGGTCAACTCAACTAAACTCAAGATATGCAATAACGTTACCCTAACTATGTAAAATGTAAGCTAAAGCCTGCTGTCCTGTTTTTCGAATCCTTTTTACATACTGATACAAAGCATTTTTATCCTATCCTGTTGTACTATGTACTGTATAAGGATCAACACGTTTGTTCTATATAGACTAAATATTTATCTCTAAAAGTATGTTGCTTGATGTCCCTATTGTTTTAATGTATTTCGTTTTTAATTTCCCTTCGATTTTAAGAGCATGATTATCATTTGTTGTGGGCTTTATTTTTTAGGAGTCATAGGATTCATCTGCATGTATTATTTACAATGTTGTTTTTTGTAGAAATAAAAAGGAAAAAGAGGCTTAAACTTGAAACAAGGTAATTTTTCTTTTCAAGGAGGATAAAAGTATATATTATAGCCGGAGATAAGAATTGAATCCATTAAGACATTGAAAATGATGTGCTGACAGACAGTTCAGGACAGGAGGATACGCTTGGATAGATTGTATGTACTTTAATATGTAAATGTGTATCTCTTTTCATTTCATGTTATGTTACTAATAAATAGTAAAGGAAAGCTAATGAATTTTACTCATTCGGATACATTGTCAACACACATACATAGGTAGACAAGAAAAAGGTTGGGAATTATAGTAGATTTGCATTAGCTCGTTATTTATGTAAATAGAGCAACTTGTTTCTCCTTTGTAAGTTAAGTATCATTAAAAGAAATGTATTTCTGATACTGAAATGAAACCTATATTAGATTGTATTGTAATACAGCCTATCTATTTGTACCTATGAACTTTCATATTCATATAGAAATAGAAACTTATACCTACACATTCATTTTTCTGAGATTCGCCTTATTTTCTATTGATGTGAGTTTCTATTTGTTTCACATGTGTGCAAAAAATTAACGTGCCTGTGGTATTGTGTTCTATATATGTGTATTCTTCATGTATTTAGTATTTTGGTTTGTCTCCTGCCGTTTGAGCTCAAATAAGTAAACCTCAATGAGCTCTAAATGTACGTACAACGTAAAAGTGGATTGCAATTAATTATTATGATTTTTGTGGCACGACTTTATCCTATAAGCTTGTAAATTGATCATGATCACCATTTTAATATTTAAATTATACATAATTGTGCCAAATTGGAAGAATAGATCATAGTAGTATTTGGTTTGGAATTTGTGTGGATGTTGTATGTATAAAATACGATTAAAATAAATAGACCACGTAGGTATATGTATGTAAAGTATGATAATGCGAATCCTTGTCTTGTACTTATTAGTGTAGTAATAAATTTGTAAGTATGACAAGATTGCAATAGTAGTTTACAATAGTTATAGTTAAAACATTTAGGTTTCATTTTAGGACTAGACTGACTAGCTAGCTAATCGAATAAAGTGTACAATGATGTGTCAGGGTGATAGTGGCTTATTTTAATAACTAAAAACCTCATCTAAATCTAACAATTAGTGTTTTGAAAGGTTGATGTTGTGTTACAACCATTTGGAAGGGATTTTCATTAGTAAGTATTACTTTAAACAAGATTATCATAATTTTTACGAGGAAGGATTTCAGGCCATGCCAGACAAGGCTCTATAAAATAAATGCGTGGATTAATTTAGTACACACATTGTGTTAGTACATAGATGCAAATCTACTATTAAATAGTAAGTAAAACTAAATCAGTGTCTTTAGGTTCAAGTAACTTTTTTATTTCTGACAAGAATTTTTATACGAAATTAAGTTATGTGAAAGGTGTGGATAGTAAAAGATCGGTTTATTTAATAAACAAGTAGCCAATTTACTAGAGATGGGACCAAATCGGGATTCTCAATTCTCAATATCTCACATCGAGGAACATTTTACCAAAGTATTTCGAAACACTAACGATTCGAAATTTAAGACAAAAATTTAAAATTGTTTTTTTGGAGACTGTCGAGATTCAAAAACAAAATTTTACGTATTTCAGAGAACCTAATCGAGATTACGGACAAAATTTTCATCATAAATAGATGTATTTTCATCTTTTTATTTTTGGTATAGGCTAGGAAATTTCAAGACACTAGATTACTTTACATGCATTTTTTTACCAAAATTAATCCTTTTCGAGGCTTAATTTTAAGACACGAAGAGATGGAGGTGGAAGGCACATTTTCTAAATAAATTTTGTACTGAATCGGGATGCAAATTGGCATCTCGATCCCATCTCTGCTACCTACTACTTAACAAACATACTTATAAACAGCCAGTACACGTTAAAATCCTTTTCCAAATTATGTTCATTTAAGTTTGGCCAAATTCTTTTGAGGTTTAGTTTGAGGGAAGTAAGTAAGGTGATGATGATATGATGCGATATGATACGAATGATATAAAATGAATGTAACGCATAACATACAAATATATAGTTGCTTTATGATATGGTTTTTGAGTGAATACATATTTATTATTACATTGTATTTGTATTACATTACATTACACCTTCTTATAATACCAATATCATCTTAATGCACTAAAGCTTACGTATAAAAATGTTAAGGGAGAATAAGCAGGTGCACTGATTGCAATCCTGTTAATCTTCCGGCACCATCCCTTTAATCAAGCACTCTGCTTGATTAAATGAAGGTGATTTTATCTGATTGACACAAATATCTGCCTAAGCGTTTCAACTTCAGTTAGCTAAGTCTAATCCTCATTTCGGTTTCCACAGCTGAGCAACTTTTGGATTCTTCTCAACTTATTTACAAACTTTAAAGACTCAATCTCAATGCATTGTGGTCTGCCTCAATTAAATGTATTTATCTTGTATATACCATGTTTCATGTATCTATGCGAGTGAGTATGTGTGCACTATATTATATATTGCTTATGTTATGTAGTATGTTTGTATCATTGAATTGACTGAGGTTGATTTTTTCTACTAAAATATTGTGCTACAATGAAAATATGATCACGTACAATGTAATTTACAATAAACAAAGCTCCTCCTTCACAGACATCACAGATGCAGCATTAAAATCTTAATTTTTTGAACAACCCACTGAGGGCGTAATTTTACATTTGTATTTGCTAATAAAATACTAATAATAAGTATTAGCTATTACAATTTACAATCTTTTACTTAACTTGCATACATTATCTTTGGTTTGGTTTGGTCTCCTTTGTGTAGGGTTGGATATGAATGATTTATTTTAAAGTTATGTCTCACTAGTTTGTAAATATCCTTAGGTAAGTGTAATTTAATCGAGATCTCTAGTTTTCCCTTATAGTAAGTTGCACAAAAGGAATTTACTTTTTAAACCATTTTAATTTTCTTTAAGTGCTTAGTTGTGTACATAGGTATTAGTGATAAATGGTCTTTACATATTTTAGAATTTACTCGATTATGATTTGACATTAATTACCTTAATCTGTTATCTAGCCGATTCTGATCTTGCAAGATATTTATCATACTATTATCAGCAAGCTCAACTTATAACTCTTAACTAAGGTATTAACTTAAGCCAAGATATTGCTTTATAAAAATACGTATAGATTAAAACGATTGGGTATTAATTTATCTCAAGCATAAAGCGAGCCTAAATTTTATGACAGTTGCCCCTGAAAATTTAATCTTTCGGTGCTACAAATAATTAAATAGGAGCAAAACAGTCATTATTATATTTTTTATTATTGTGACCTCAACTACAAACTGTAAGTATTATATTATAATGTACACAGATTATATTTGTATATAGTATAATGAGAGTTATGTACAAATTCTGATAGTACACATTAAACAGTAAGTACGTATTTTAAACAGCCTAGTTTACTGACATCATGTATGTACTACTCTTACATGAATTTTATGTCGTTTATGCATGGCCACAATTTGAAATTGCAGATGTTGGTGTTGCCATAAGTAGAGTCAATGTCAGTAGTGGGAGACCATATATCTGCAACCGAAATGAAGCTAGAATAAGCTAATAATGTAATTGTAAATTGTATTTATGTACTTATCTCTGTATTGGATATTACAGCAGATGTACACATATATGTAATACATACATTATTTTTATGCGTGCTGAATTTTACAATAATTTTAAAACTAGGTACGTACAGAGTAACATCATTATGTCCTGTTTCATTTACCTAAATAGAAATGTAGATAGACAGTAGGCTACTAGTGTTTGTACTGTACATCCTTAATCACTTACTAATTACTGCATATCTAACATATAGCACAGCACAGATATAATACAAATTAATGGATTACGACATTAGTAGTAATTAGGCGTGCTTTATTTTTTTATCCCAAATCCATGACACTCATTTTTGGTTGTCCATTTACAAATTATTTTTCGCTCAAAAAGGTATAATAATATTATCTAATCCTTTTACTCAAATAAAATATTGACAAACCTAATTGATCACAGTTTTGGAAAGGAGTGCATGTAATATTCTATGACTCATGCGTGTATATAGTTAACTTATTTACCTTATGCAATTCATTTTAATGTAATTTAAAATAATTATTTGTATTTGTTACAGTGCATAAATTAGCATTGGAAAAATACATGTTGAATGAGCAACATTTAATATTTTATAACACTGAATTGTGCATTGCGGTTATAGGCTGTATTTTGAATTTCAGTAGACTCATCATGTAATACAATAAAACAAAAAAGAAAATGTGTCAGGTCTAAATTGTACTGTGTATCTTCTACATCCGTGTTTCGGGCCCACTGGCCATCAGAGATTTTGTCTTTTTGGCCTATGACATACATTTAAACTAAGGATAATAATTTACTAGACTACTATTTGGCTAATGTTTGTTAAAGTAATGTGGCACAACAAGAGTGATAATGACCATTGCCTAATGCATATTTTTCTTCCAGTGATCAAGCAGTAATATTATTAGTTATATCAGTAGCCAAGCTTAGAACAAGAATAATAATACACTCCTGATTG
Source organism: Tomocerus mixtus (assembly GCA_034694165.1). Classification (NCBI taxonomy): domain Eukaryota; kingdom Metazoa; phylum Arthropoda; class Collembola; order Entomobryomorpha; family Tomoceridae; genus Tomocerus; species Tomocerus mixtus. The sequence continues at coordinate 4,585 of JAQFYC010002537.1, read as the reverse complement.
AAGACTAATTGGAAGAGCATGAAGTATCTAAATGTCAAAATGTTAATTGTTTTGACTGTAATTCTATCAGGTAAACATACTTATACTTTAAAATCTATGCGTAATTGAAAATATAATTGAAAGTTGCTTATTCTACACTTGATTTTAAAATTACTCTGTTTACTTTCAGCAAACGTTGTCAATTGTGGTGACAATGCCTTTTCAGATCTACTCTGTGGAAACTATTGTGGTTGTGCTCCTAACTGCACAAGGAGCGACCTGGAAAAAGTAAAGAAATGCTGCATAGAAGAAGTTGGATTCTCTGGTGGATATTGCTCCATTGATGGAGATGTCAAGTGCTTTCGCTAATTTAGATTGGTATATACGTAACACCTATCCACTATCGAAATTTCTATATATCGAGTGCGTAAATCTAAATTGTAGCAGACTGTTGATGTTTTTATTCTGCATGCTCTAAAAAATAGTAATACACACAGTATGATACGATAATATAATCGACTAAGTTTCTTGTTTTCTATTTCTCATCATGGTACATACATAAATAACTCTAAAATCCCTATTTTTCAAATAATAATTTATCACCCCTTGATTTCATGTGTAAGTTTGCGTTAGTTTAGTTTTACACTTACAAAAATGAAGCGCCAACTGTTACTGTTACTATTATTTATAACATGTACTACAACTGCAGCATAAAGCATACATACACTAACGAACTAAATATTATGTATATGTCTAAGCAAGTAGCACATTTGATACAGCTATACTTATTTAGATTAAATTGTTAAGTTACAACTGGGTGAACATCTTAATAATGAGATTACGTCGGCATTACATTACAGGTGCTGTATGTGCTTTACAAAGTTATGTTTTAACTCTGACTCTACTGTACAGTATACATTGAATATAATTACTACATTCCTATATACAAATACCTATGAAGTATTTTTGTGGGCTACAATTTTTAGTTGCACTGATCTGCAGTTGCAGTTCTAATCTATAGAAATAAGATCATACACATAAACGTGTCGTTAATCAAGATGTGTACGCATTACTTTGAATGATCTATATTCAGTAATGAATTTTTACTTACTTACATAAAGATTCACAGCTTGATTGTTAGATTAAAATTCATGAATGTGTGAATAGTCCTTCCTTCATAATAATATTATACTTCATAGCTAGCCGCTAGCGTTAAAAGGAATGTTTCAGATTAATTGTATTGTTAATTCATTACGGTAATTCAAAAATGTTAATAAATGCAGTCTGTTTACATTTCTAATTCTAATCATGTCATAAATGCTATCATTATTACTTTCCAATTCTTTCCACACTTTCTTAGAGTAATATTTTCATTTTCACTTATTTATTACCTACTAATGCGCGCATTAATCATCAAATCTGAGATTTTCACATTTGCGAATTCAAACACAAATCAAATCGTAATAGAAATAGACAAATACAATTTTTGTTCAACAATATCTACATTAAAATTGTGTATTAATTACTCCAATGCGTACATCTTTGTGTACTTTGTCCAATTTGGTTACAATTTACAAATTACAAACAGATATTAAATAGTAAATTAAATAAGACTTCTTCCTAATATCCGAGTAAAATAGATATTAGCAACAGGAAGTGTAGTGTCTTTCATAAAAATAAATATTTGTATTAGTATTTGACATTTACAAAAAAGTGCCGAACTAAAGTTACAATTACATTTACCGTTGTACTTTGTAAAATATTTCAAATTATCTAAAGTAGATTTTATTTTCTCTCAAATCGCTTTTCTATCCAAATCCAACCCAAAATCCAATGAACTCAAGGTGACATTCCGTGTAATATAAAATTAAAAATGATTAAAGAACAATTAGAGCAACAATGATTACAATCAAATGTGAACTAAATAGAAAACATTAAAATTGCTATTTATTCCCAATTTTCCTAAGTCCATTACAAACAAACATGCTTTAGTAAAAGTGATGCACAATTACAAGAACTAAGAGCTGATGACAATATGACAATGGCATATTAATTTATGTATGTACATATATATAAAATGTAGAGGCAGAGGCACTTGAGGATATTACCCTTTATTCACAATTCTTTACATAAAGTACAATGGTTAAGTTAGAAAAAATGTCTGTACATATATACATACATTGTAGTACTAGTTACAATATTTAACGAAACGTGCTATAGATCGCAGAACAGTATAGCAGATGTATGTACATAGGTAGTCATGAATAAAAGTAAAGAAAGAATGTTTAGCATATTAGCAATGTTCATTAAACTGGCCTGGCACTTTTCCTTCCTTCGGCTTGCCTTTTGCTGTCCCTTTCATTTGACTTGACTTTTTCGAGTTTTTCATTTGCATATACCTTCTGCTATGTCTTGTCTAGTTAGTTTGCCTTTACAGATATACTACTTAGAATTTACAAACATGATACATACAACACAAGTTCAATCTAGAGATAATGGATGAAATCAGGACACAAGTGTTTCAGTGAGTTTTCTCTAATTCTTGTCTTTACATTCACATGTACAATTACATGCGTCTTGTCTGTCTGTTGTCTACTAACAATTGTTTACTACTAACATACTGTGTGTGGAGACCCATTCATCTAGACTAAAGGAAGTCTACTGTAATAAAGTGAAATGAAAACGAAACACTATAGATGTGATCAATATTCTTATAAAATACTTTGAACTTAATTGTGATTAGATACAAGTAACTATATAAGTATATAACGAGCTATGTCTATGTACCTTGTACCTTCATGTAACAAAGGTATTTAACATTTGCGTTATAAAGGCACTAATGTATTAGAATGCCTAATTTTTCCTGAAAAATTAACATCTGCTTTACCTGGTCTGGTTATTTAGCTACTTGCTTACATGTTAATGTAGGGTTTGCATCATTATTTCTCTCCTTCTTTAGTTTATAGTTGAGCAAAGTAGTCATTATTTTTGTAAAAGTTAGTAGTAAGTACATAAGTACTTGTTTTCAATAATTTCAATGTTTAGGAAGTCTACATAATGATGTACAGGTAAGGTAAGTGAATGTGTATACATTTTTGTAAACAAGGCTACCAGACGGTTGGATTTAGAAATGATTGTCCCGATTTTAAGACGCGACCCCCAATAGTTATTTTACATCTTTTTGTTTCTCTATTCTTTTCCAAATATTAATTTTTGTTGTATTATATTGCATTGTGTTCCAAGAACCTCATAAATCTTATTATTATTATTAGTAATCATTAATTTAACTGACAAAGGAAGATTATTTAATTTTCTCGCAAATGAAATAGTGTTTATGTTCGCAATTCTCGTCATTCCACGAATGAAGATCACCTTCGTAGTAAATGGGATTCCAAAGGGTTACACAGTGTTCCAACCTCCCTGTTTTTAAATGATCTGGCTGATCTTCGTACCAAAGAGTATTGTAGTTTAATTTCGTTCCTTCATTCATCCAAATCCATTCTCCTTCTTGTGTTAAATCGCTCAACCCAATCCAATAGCGACGGTCCATCCCAAATTCATATTTTTTGTGTTCTTGGTCATATTCTTTTGTAAAAGGAATGCTTATGTTTGCTATCAACTCCGTAACCTTTGTAGCCATTTTCGGATCAAGAAATACTGCTAATCTTCCTACAGTTGCTTCACAAACTGTTTGTGCTTCAAAAATTGTCAGCTACATACAACAATAATAATAAATAAATAATTTGTATGTAATATGCAATCTATGCCAGATAACCTTTAAGGATCTATCTAGGATACCAATTGATAAATAGTAAGATGTTTCCCGTACAATCTTTCGAAATATTATATAGTGAGTGTCCCCCAAAGGCATCCTGGGTATTGGATCATCTCCATGTATTTCTGCATCTATAATTTTAAACCCGATGTATACTTAGGTACTTTTACTGTGTGTTATATTTACTAACATATTATAGGAAGGTTCTTTAAGGTCATTTTGGTATTTTTAAAATGGTTTTCTACCTTTCAAAGCGTAAATGCAAAATGAACGCTTGACAGCTACTGACAGTAAAAGTAACACAAGTAAATTCATAATATCGCACAAGGAGAGAATCCTTAATATTTCAAAATTAGTTATACAGATGAATATGCACAAGCGTAGGTACATAAAAAAAGTTAAATAAACTAAATTATAAATATGTAATAATTACTAATTAATTGCTAACTAAACTATTAAACACTTATACTTCACCCCAAAGTGATTGTCATAGCAAGGAGGATTTTTCCTGGAAAATCCTAGAATGGTAGATTTAATCACTTTGACTTCACCCCATCTATAATAATTTTAAACCCGATTACATACTAATAAATAGGTACTTTTACTGTGTGCTATATTTACCAAGTTATTATAGGAAGGTTCTTAAGGTCATTTTGGTCCTTATAAAATGGTTTTCTACCTTTCAAAGCGTAACTGCAAAATGAATGCTTGACAGCTGCCGACAGTAAAAGTAACACAAGTAGATTCATAATATCGCACAAGGAGAGAATCCTTAATATTTCAAAATTAGCAATACAGAAGAATATGCACAAGCGTAGGTACATAAAAAAG
>JAQFYC010002536.1:0-25073 GCA_034694165.1 Tomocerus mixtus | reverse complement strand
AAATCCATCTTGAATTTCACGCTACCCACACAAGTTTCATGAATTCTTCGGAAGAGAAGGCAAATGAAGCTACTTCTTTAGTTTTTGTATTCTTAAGTCCGGTAAATCACATAGAGTGTCTTTTTAGTATGCTTATGTAAGCAAACTGTGTAGAATTCGGTAGGAAATTATAACTTTAGTATGAAGAACATTACACAACACTTTTCTCCTTTCTATGTAAGTGACAGCACGAAGTTACCTGCAAAACTGATGGGAAGATCGTCCACAAATACTTAAAAAGGTTAGATTTGGATGTATATTTGGATTCGGAAGCAATTTCAACAAAACAAGGATGCTCATGCAAATTGCAAAGGTAGCTGGACTGGAATACTACCAGTAGGTAAAGAATCTGTATTCAAATTATAGCTGATTTTAATTTGATGCGACCTTTCCTTCCTTATGTGTAATAAAGTTTCTGCAGGATGGTAATAAAATAATAGTGGTCTATGGCTTGCATGGTTTGGTTTGGCTTTGGCATAGCATGCCATGGCCCTCAGCTTCAGTACCAATTTAATCACAAACACCAACTCCTCTTTGGTTACATTAGCCACTAGCTATTTACTTATTTATTTATGAATGTATTTACTAGGAATTCTAGCAATAACTATCAATGACGAATCTAACATAATAATGTTTTCAAGCTCTAACTCAACTTGGAATAAGTCAGATAGGGATTTAAAGCAATAAAACACTTTTTTCAATGCTAAACACAAATTGATGCTTAATGTAAAACATCCTTTGATTCTTGAATGCTTATGTAGTGAAACTAGTAACAAAAGAGTATTATTTGTATCTGTCTGTTTGTCTACTGGCTTGGCTAATGTAAAAATGTAAGTGCTGTGATGTGATGTGATGAGCTGAACTCAATGCATTTTTACTATTCCATTGTGTTTCTGTTCCGTTTCATTGTGAAGAAAGGAAATGGAATGTAAGCTTTAATGTAACACTTGTGTCTATTACTATACAGAAGTAAGTAGGTACTAAAAATGTCAAATTGTAAGTAACTATTACGTTTCCTTTACCTAATGCAAAGTTGCGTAAGTACTTGAGAATTTTATCTGCGTATTTGTACAACTCAAGCAAATCGAATTGAACCAAGATCAACTGTCGTAAGAGAATTCGATACGAATATTAATAAATCGAGAACTAGTAATGAGTATATGCTTATATAGAGTACAGTACAGTAAGACGAGTAAGATGAACTTTTTGTCTTACTTAGCCACAGAACAAAACTTGCTGCCACAATGTCTCTTCTATAAATGACAAGAGTTCATTTTTGTGTCGTTGTCATCCTCATCAACATCAACTGCTCTTAATACTCACTGTACTGAATATGTTCGTAAATATTCCCTACCTACATAAACACATAATGTGCTTAATACCTGGTCTGGTGCATGTGTATCATATTTATGTATAGGTATGCAGTATGCAGTACTGCTTATATAGCTATCTAAGTATAAGTTAGCAGCATCCAACAATAATCTAGAATACCATCACATCACATCACATCAGCTCAGTTCATCACTGGAAATGTGAAATGTAAAATGAGGAGCAATTATTATTACTGTTTGTCGGAGAGGTTCACTCGTTCTCGTATGTTCTATGTATGTGCTATATGCACTGAGCGTAGCTTTGTTAACTTAACTTACCTACATCACATTACTTACATTAAATAGCAATAACCTTAACTAAACCCATGCCTGCCACGCATTTAACTTATCCTTAGAGTTAGGATACGTTTTGAGTATGAGTACGAGGTTCTGTTATGTACTTACTGCTCATTTGTGTCAATTAACTATATAGCTTTGGCTTTGCATTTGACTTTTTTGACTATGGTACCTACCTACTAGGTACCTAATACCTACATTGTATTCCTTGAATTCAATGCTCTCTAAACAATAGTTGCTATTTCTATTTTGTAGTATGCGAAATGGTTTCAGCATGACATATCTGTCTCTTCTATACATACTACATGTATCTAGTACATGTTTGCTTTGGGAAATTATTGCGTTGTACATAGGCACTTCTGCTAACTAACTAACTATTAAAGTAGAAATTGTCAACTGAAATGGCAATACAATATTGTCTATGTGCATACATATACTGTATATCATTTACATAAAAATTTGCAATGCGTATGGTATCATATGTATGCTTTAAGTACATAATTAAATGCATACCTTTATATGCAGTCATTTGCAAAGCTTAAAATAAATAGCTACTTACATTACATACCATTTTGCTAGTGTGTGTATGTAAACTGTAGTCGAGAGTTCAAAAAAATGCATGTATGTAGAGATCGTCATCCATTACACTTTGCGTGATCTGATGTGACTGTGATCTCTCATATAGATCTGAAATCTGTGTAAGTTGGTAAACCACGACGAAGACGATGTACTTATGTAGTTACATTATAGTTACTAAAAGTAAGTCCGTCCTCGTGTATATTCTTAATGAGTTCGAAAGCAAAGCGTTACCTACGAACATTAAAGACACAATATAGAATCTACACACCGCTTAAAGAGCATAACAGTCAACTCGACTCAAGTGAGGGAGTCAGACAAGACAGGAAAGTAATGCAAGTGCATTTATTTTCGTGCAGTTAACTTAGACAAAGACAAAAACAGAAGAATAGAGAAATTAGATGAGATTGGATGCCAAGGGAAGGCACCACGACGCTGACACAGCCAAACCACACCAAACCAAACGACGCACACCCACTTTTTCACCAACAGAAACAACAAAACACAAAAGGTTTATCTAATATCATACAGTAAAGAACAAAAAGATAGAATACATAGACACAGCACACGAAGTCAATGTCAAGTCACTCAAGTTAACCTAACTACAGATTACTTTGTTAAGCGAATCGTAACAAAACGATGAAACAGTTCCAACTTTAGCAGAACAGCAACAAGTTTATAATAGTACATACTATATGTAGCTAGTAGAATGTACTAGACATATTCTTGACTTGATTATAACGGATAAATTGTGTGCATTGCAGTTTATTCTCTTGAATGTTGAAGAACATCCTTTTTGTTTTCAGGTAAATAGTAAATACAAAGAAAAGTAAGCACGGCGAAGAACGAACGTGTGTTTGAAGACAAAGGACACACTTTTGTCGCAATTCTTAAAAGAATTCTTGAATGTATGTATGTTAAAGGGATTGATTGATATGATGTGACTTGAACAATGTTTTGCCTTCACAGACTACCCACTGAGTGACAACAATGACAACACAATGCACACACAACGTCAGTTCAATTTCAATTGAACCAACACACGAAAGCCAAAAGGCAAGCTCCTTCCTCTTCTACTCAAACTTAACAAATTCAGGAGCAAATTAACAGTAGCAGTGAAATGGTATGATGGCAAGGCATGGCACAAGGGAACCGTGAAGGCTTCTTGATTGGAAAACTCGCATGCCAAGATGCAATAAATAGTTATTAGCATTCTTCCTCCCACTAATATAGAGGATGTAACATTATTAGTATTAAGATTGAGAGCAGACCAGAGGAGAGTCTTAGAGGAGAGCAGACCAGACCACACCTGTACAGATATAACAGATATCTCCGTCAACTCAACTAAATTCTGTAGCACAGTGAAGAAACAGAGTACCCTGTGCCTGTAATTGCAGTGCAAGGAGAACGAAGGTTGTAGATCAACTAGTTAATCCATGAAGATAATATTTTCTTTCCTAAGTCTAAAGAGTAGAATAGAAGCTACAAGTATTTGTTCTGCTTCTGCACTTATTTCCTAGTGCATGTTACATATAAGCATGTATGAAAGATTTAATTGAAAGTAAATAACAAGGTAGAGTTGCATATAACATCCCCGGCAATAGTTTACCTGTATTTAAATAGCTAATACATACAGTAGTTCACTTATTTGCTATATAGTAAATACATAATGTATTATAGGGTGTATGTACATACTTAGTTAAATTTTGTTTGTTTTTACATTGCATAAGCATATTTTATACTTTATACTGCTACTCTAGTTCTTTCTTCATGAGATACTGTTGCTTTGCTTTGGTTTGTTGAGTGGGAGTCGGAAATGAAGGAGATTGATATTGCATAACGATTTTCTTCGGTTGAATTATGTTTGCTTTGGTTTACCTGAGTATGACTTCATGTAATCTGCTTACATGTTCATTTCATAAGTGTTATGCATTATGTATGTGTTAGTGTTGTGCATATTTATACCAACAATCAACAAGTTGGTTACATTATGTATTATTGTTACAATTGTTAGTAGTTTATCATATCAGCTTCATGTCGCGGTTGGCTACGCTTTTAATGCTCTAATGTAATGTAATATTATAACAGGAAAATTCATTTAACTTGCTTGTCTTGCCTTGTCAGTTAGTATGTTACGTTATATTCTGATCTGATCTGCCTTATCTTGTTTGCTTCTTAAGTATATTTGCATGAAGTATCAAGTCTAGTGGTTTTCATTCGATTCTGCTATTTCTCAGTTTGGTTTGGTTTCACGGGATAATATTGCAATTTGTAATCCGACTGATTTGGTGTGTTGTGGTGTGCTTTGGCATGATGTGCCCTGGTTTATGAGATGAGATGATGAACGGATGAACTCTAAGATGCAAGAAATCATGCCAGGTTGAGGCAGAAGATCTACAGTACTGTAGACCATATCCTACTGTGCACAAGACCACAGGGACACGCACAAACGTATTTTATTATCATAATTTTAAATTTTAAACTATATTTTCATGTTTGTTTTGCATACTTACTTATTTGTTACATAATATTGGTGATCATGCAGTTGTAGATAAGTACAATAAAAAAACACCAATCTCGTAAATTCATATTTATCGTGTGGATGTACTATTGTGTTTAGACACATGCACACCACCTCAGAATTGAAGCAGGATGCAGAATCATATATCATTCTGATTTGCCTTGTAACTGCTGACAAATAATGATTTTGTGAAGACAGTGAGCTTCAAGTCAATCCCGGTTTATGTAAATATTATGTAACTTAAACCTTTACACAGGAAATTAATTCAGAGCAGTCTATCTACTATTCTCTGTGTGTATATTTTATTACCAAAATAATATTCTCTAACTTAACAAACATGCTTAAATTGTAAATTGCAAACATCTTTCCTTACTTTTCATTTTTATCTGCTCATCCCTATATGAAAGGTTTAATTAACAAAATTTTTGGTATACCATATGTAGTATTAGATATACAGGCAAATAAAAGATGACTGCCTAGTGACTGACTACCTATACAGCATATGAACCGAATATGTTACTACTGTATTCCCTTATTGTTATATTATGTAGAATGCATTGATGTAACCTTGTTGCGTTATTTTCGCGATAAAAACTGCAGAAATCTATATTACCAAAGCAAGATTATTTCTTTGTTTATAACAATGAAACACTGAATGAGTACAAAGTGCAGTGTTGTTGTTAGTAATGAACTTGTGCATCTAAATGTTATATGTCTAAAATAATTATCCTATTGAGCAGATGATCCTATTTAGATATACAGGTACAGGCAATAAGGATAAGCGATGGGTGAATTTGTTGAGGTACAAACATAATACAATATAAATCAAAAGTTATACCTCTATATCTTGTTAATTAACTTTCATCCCACTATCTTCGATTCTTTTCTCTTTTCTTTGATTTCCTATTCGTTTCCGTTTTGCTCGTAAAGTAAATTACTTTGCCCATTAAGCGTGTTTTACTAAATTATATAATTTTAACTCATTACTTTAACATATAATGTTGATATAGAAGTAGCGTATCTTGTAGTTTTATAATGGAATGTGCCTAAATCGTTCATAACGTAAATACAATGGTTGTGATTGTGATAGTAGTACGTGCCACAAACAAGTTCAAAATCCTTTTGCTAAGGTTCGTGAAACGAAATAATTAGATACCCGTTTTTCTTATTCTTTGTTTTGTTTTGTATAATCCTCCGTTGACTTTTGTTTTAAATAGTTGCACTCACTTTGCAAAGACAGGTTTCTGCAAAAATAAATGCCTAAACGATACAAAAGCATTAGTCTTTGTGTTATATGCAAGTAAGGGAGATTTGTATATACTACTATATGTTCAAATAAGATTTTTATTTATATCATGGTATGTACTATATAAATATGCAAACATTCGTAAATAGAAAGAAGGAAGCTGAACCTTGCCTTGACTTATATGGCTTTGTTTGCATATCCGTATGTCGCGATTACATTATAGTAAACATTCATGTATTTTGTGTCCGCCAACGGAACGGTTATGTTATGTTATACTCAAAGCTGCGTGGTAGAATAAAGAATAGGAAATTTCATGTCAGAGTGCATGTTACAAGTTTAAAAGCTGATATACTACAGTACTATGAGTTTCTATGTATATATCTTCTACATATTATCTTCAATCTGCTTTATCTTTTTTGCCTACATAATTGCAAAAATGCTAAATACGCACATGTTATTTCCTGTTTTATTATTAGATGATCATTTTCGTAGGTTGTAACAGCTATAAGGTGTGACTTTCATAAATGAATTCATTTTAACATTTCCATTTTATCTACGTAATGTAGTACATACAATATATATTGAGTAAGCGTTATACTGTATAACGAAGTTATTTCCAAGTACTGTATCCTAACAGTAGTCCTGTATGATGTATTGAATATCAATTATATTTAAGATACAGATTAGACGTAATGCATCTGTAGACCAGTTTACATAAAAAGTATTTGTAAACGGTAGTGCGTGATTTACGTTACATTTAATTCAGACTTAAGATTTCTTTAATTTTTTCAAAAGTGTGTATTGTGTATTGCAGTGAATCGCTTCCTCGTTTTAAAACATTTTATAATTGCAGCTTGTTCGGTTGGTCAGGAAGGATGAAAGGAACCAAATCCTGAGCAAACCAACCAGCAGCTCCTCTTTTCTAGTAAATGTATAATTAAATTCGAAATGGTTTGATGCAAAAATATCGTTAGTGCTGATAGTACCTGGCAATCTTTATTACTATTTTTATTGTTTGTATTGCGATTAATAATTTTTATACTCTCCCGAGGTGCAAAATTCAATATCGTTAAGGTCTATAAAACAAAGAATGAAATACGACTGATTTCATTCGAAGATTTTTATGGTTATACCTACTATACAAGCTATACTGATATAAATACATCTTTACCATTCGCAATCACAATGCACAAAATCGCAAAGATTTACTTTGCGGGCTAATAATTCTGTCCAAATAGGAGACGAAGACCACTTTAAATCCCTACACCAAATTATCCCATACTGCAAAATAATTCTTTACCCAAAAAAAAAGTTCCTTTGATCTATCTATTTTGCACAGAAATTAGTAATTCATTAATTTCACAATTGAAAGTTCAAATAAAATATTTATTACCTACATCTCATGTAAAATAGGTTCTTGATTTTACGATGCGATACAATTTTGGATTAAATCCATGGAGTTTACAATCCAACCAAATGCTCTACATAGTTTAAAGTAGAAAACTCTTTTTATGATACAGTTTTAGTGTAAAGTTATAGATTTTATTTTCATAGTGTTTTTTTTAGTTATAGATTTGCTTTAGGTACAGCAATAGTACATAGGTATGTAATTATATTTATTATGTAGCTGTCTATTCCGTTTCATCCTTGCCTCGCGGGATTTGTTTATGATTGGTTTTGCATAACTGGCAATTTTCAAGTGGTTTGTCTTGATGAGGAGTGTCAAAGTCACAGTCAAGTCATCTAATCTAGATTCTGACAGGAATTCCGTAAAATGTATCGCAGATATGAAAAATCCTTTATTATAGATTCAATAAAACATCACTTGTGCATGACACAAAGCCCTGAATCCATATAAGTAGTAAAACAGGAGTGCTACATATTAGATTGGTAAAAGCATCGTATATCGGCTGCTTTGCTTCACATAAATACTATGGAGAGTTATTGATCATATCATAATATCATAAAATACATTATGAGCCACATAAAAAATCTGTTCTCTCTGATCTGTCTGATGGAGAGAGGATAAACATTTAGCATTTTAGCATTTAGTAGGCGCTCGCTTAAGTTTATTTCTTCTACTGGCTCACGGCATCCATTTCTCGCTCTCTTGTTAGTAATTGGAGAGGAAGTGCGCTACGCCATAACTGTCATATAATGAATTTTGAGTTTTTTTAAAGATTGATGTTTTCCTTATGATTACTTTGAAATAATCTGTAGATATATTACACAAGTACACACTACAGATAAAATTCTGCATAAATAATTGAAAGAAATGCCCTCAAAAGCTATATTACTCAGCATTGTTTATGCTTAGTAAAGCACACTTGCACATTTAAGACTTTTATTTGCTATCCAATCCATCAAATACTTCTCTATCGATCATTATCCATAAATAAAAGAACATAAGTAAGTACAATTATGTAACTTTAATTTATAGCTATATCTACAATATTGGGAAATTGTGGTGTGTGTGTACTTCATAATACAGTGAATCAGACTTTTAGGCACACTAACTAATTGCACAAGTTTTACTTACGCATATCTGAAAGTTTTTTCCTTACACTACTGCACTGTAAGCAATAGACAATGAAACATAAACAGATTACAATTACAGACTCTAGATCAGTCAAGTATTTGGCTCTTGCATGTTTATGTACTTGTCTTTCTTGAATCTCTGATACTTAAATACCTACAGAATACTTATAAAACAAAGGCAAACTTGAGCTACAAAGATTATATTGCTTATAGCTTACCAATGCTGTGTAGGTGTTGGTATGATTATTATTACTCACTACTCTTGTCAGTCAGTTCAAATCTGTGTGTAAGTACAAAATCTGAATTTCCTACTAACAAACAATTGTCTCATTGTATCTCATGTTTTTATTTGTAGTTTGGTAGTAAATTAAGTTGTATAATTATACATATGTAATGTAATATTTACTACTACTTACCTTACATATGCACTTAGTTTGTAAGTATGTATGTAATGTGCATGGCTACATAATGCAAGATTGGATAATTTACTTTACGCTAATACACATAATCTATGAACTCATGCTGTGATGCATTGTTTGTACAATTTACCTGAATTATGCTAAACACAAAATATCTACGTGAGATACAATTGTCTTGCACAGAGTGTAGAAGTAGAAATCTCTACCTTTACTTACTAAACAATACAATATGCATATAAAATTGAGTACAAAGCCTACAACTTGTAGTGAGGGAAAATTAATAATAATACCAACTTTACCGACGAGACGTTATGTTAACAATGCATCTACACCTTTTATTTGATTTCCTTTCGTTATGAGTCAACTAATCTGAAGTACTATACATATAGGTTATTTTTTTCATGTGCTCCTCTGATATGTTATGTTGGCAAAAATGTGCATGTAGTCTGTTTCTGTTTTATATGCGTATTTCCCTGTTATTTATTCTCTCGCTTACAAATTCTAGTTCTTCAATTCAATGTTTTACTCTTTATAACTCCTGTCAGTCAACAAATGAAAAATCTCTGACTGACAATAAGTACAAGTGCCTGTAAATGTAATCGTAACTTAGCTACGTAAATACAATTACGTTTATGATATGATGCTGCAAAAATATTTACTAGACCTGGCCTGCACGTACACACATTATAGGGCCGACTAGTTATTCCTTGTTAACTAATCGTAAGTTAAGTGAGTGTATCGCTTAATATGCATATTATGTTTTTACAAGGGTATGTTTGAAAATTCTGTATGAATATGCAAATGTAATTCTGTAATTTAGAACGGTACGAAATGAAGTAAACGCTTTTATGTAGAGCTGAGAGATGACATGAGAATCTTTTAATGAGATTGGGATGATTATTGTGCTAAGAGATGAATAAGAGTAGCTCATTATAAGAAATGAAGTCCTCATGTCAGTACAGGATCTGGGTGCTAAAGGATTTCAAGAAAGTCGACAATAACATTGAAGTTTGTAAAAAACAAACAATGAATTTATAGGAGGCACTTGTACTAATGTACATCTTTATGGAGTAGTTGTGCAGTTTGTTTTTAATTTTTCTGTATTTGAATGTTGAATCTTAGGCAGAATAATATTATATTACATAGGTACACGTAATAAGCTTTGCTTTTCTTCTTATGACTGCATCTGCAGACTTTATGTTTTGTATTCATACCTATCGGCAAGACTGGAAAATAGTTTATAGAGTTTAGAGAATGTAATAGCAGATTTCCCAAACATGTTTTTGAATTTTTAAGTATTTAGTTATATGATATGTAAGTATTTTCGTCGTAAAGCTATAAAGCTCCTTTGCAGAATTGAAACACAAAAGAAATACTTAAAACTAACTATCACCGTCTTGTCTGACTTGTCTAGAATCTTCTTTATGACTTAAAAGTGCTTTGTGGGACTGAAATGGATTTGTGGAAAGATACGTTGCTTTTGCTTTAGTTATAGTAGTTACATTAGAGCATTATTAACTATTAGTATTTACTATTTACGCTATTTAACAACGAGGATTCAGGATGATGATGAGGATGGATGGTTAAGTTTTGAGATGGAGTTTCAGTTGGCTTTGGCTTTAACTTTGCTGGTAATTTCATCGCTCTGCTCGGCTGATTATCTTTCTTCGTTCTGTCGGTCGGTTTCCTTCGTTCTATACTCTTTACTTGTTGTTGAGAGTTGAGACTTTACTATAAAACGGAAACTTGGCTACTTGACTTGACTTGACTTAAGATTATCTTTATAATAGGCAGTTACTTTAGGTTAATACTTAAATATGCAATATATAATGCGGTTTATAGTCTCTTTTTGTTAATATATGGTACATGTAGGGAAGCCTAAGTTAATAAAAGTTCATTGAACAGGGTATAGCGTAAGCGTAACAGAATCTTACCTGTAATACTCAACTTCCAGAACTGTTGGACCAAATATAGTTTAGCCCGTTTATAGATAATGTACTATTTACGAATTGATGTGCCAAATGCATTCTTTTGTAGGTCTAAGGACAGATGCACATAAATAAGCCATAAAATTATCCAGTTTTCTCAATTTCCAAATTATTTTCTTTTAAAAACATAGACTTTGGACATTAAATTCCAATTTTAACAAGATTTTATTCCACATTTTGCACCACAAGCGGAATAAGGTGCTGGCACACCCTGTACATAGTAAATACTCACTCATGTTTTATTGTATATCTCACATAGGTTCATCTTTTAGCAAACTCTTTGACTGACATAGCAGACAGCAGACACTTATGTTACTGTAATAATAGTAAGTTACCTATGTTCATTATGTAATGCAAAATGTATAGAAAAAAGGGTTTACTATATCCACGATATAAGTATGACTCATAATATTGTCAGAAACTTAGAAGTCTAAGAAGAGATAAAAGTGATACTAACCATGCATACCTAGTTTATTCTTATAGGTGGTTGAATGTTCCTTTCCTTGTTAAGTAAGTAAGAAGAAAATAGAGTGTTGTGGTTTGGTTTATAGTTGTTAGAGAGAAGAGAGAGTATCTAATGTGGGATTTTTTGCTCGGGTATAGTGTAGTAATGTTATTTAGGAGCGAAAAGCTTCGGCCCGCAAGCATGAGGCCAGCACACGTCATGTCATGTCAGGCGGATCGAGCTAAGAACTACACTTCCGCTCCAACTCCCTTTTACAGCCAAATGACAATGAATCATTAAAAAATTTGGTTTGAAAATCGTCAGAGCGTTTTGTTTTCTTGTTTGGTCCTTTTACAGCCTTCTCCATGTCTGTGTGTCTACTCTAAGTTTAAGGTTAAGTAATAGCAGAGTATTGTTGGCTTCTATTCTTAAACTTAGGTAATATTTTCTTGTGATGTAACTTTTTTACGTAATGTACAGATAATGTTTGCTTATTCTGTATTTTTATTAACATAAATAGTAGTTTATTGCAGTGCATACCTACTGTACTGTATTATAAGTAAAGACTAAAATTATGCATAATAATCCAAAATCCAGCAGAATGTATAAAATATGTACATATACAGATACAAAAGAACGAATCATATAATTATAGCGATAAGACTTTCATTTTGTTTTTATATTTTTATAGAGTGAGGGAGCATATTATATGTATTACAGTAAGAGTATTTCTTAGTGAGGTAATGTTTATTTTCCATATCCGGTTATAATTTAGTGAATTTAAGCAGGTATACATTAGGGACCTATCTATTCACAACAACCATGGCCATAATTATATGAACTTACATGCTGTAGCGCACAGGCAAGTAAAATTATCAACCGAAACATTGTATATTCATAGCATTGCATTTACAACAATGCATTTTTGTGTATAACTGCAAATCTGGAAGTAGTGACTGTGCAGGAAACTCATTCCAACGTAAGTTCTGATTCAATCAACGAAACCATAAGAAACCTTAGCAATGACAGGATGTGGCTGTGACTGTTGACAACTTGACGAAGTGACAACGACTACTTTATGTACTGCTGTATAAAATAGGATCTAAGATGTCCCAGGAGGATCTATAATATTAAAATTGCTTTTAATTTGGCGAGTATTGATACTTTTTGAACGGAATTATGCACATGCACAGCTAGAGAGAGGTTCAGGTAAATAATTATTGTAACTTCGAAGTAATGGTTATGGATTTATAATATATTTTGTTTATTGGCATAGCATAATAAAGCACGGATTTGTATTACACATTTTCATTTTCTAATGTTATTGCATCACTACGTAACAATATTACATATTACATATACATATGTGGTAAGCAGGTATATAAATTAATTAGTGACACTACCTTCTACTGATAAATACTATAGATTTAACTTTAACTCTACTGGTTATACACTATCTATATTTTAATAACTATAAATCTATCTGTCTGTTACGAACGTGAACTGATTAACTTTAATTGAATGTTCCTATACTTGTAACAGCACTTATGTATAGGTACAGGTAATTTAAGGAATTTATACTTTTTACGATATAACGTACTAATTAATAAACACAATGGCAGAATGGCACAGATATAAAACCTTGGAAAAGCAGATAAACTAGAAAAATTGGATAATAATATTATGGCAAAGCTATAATAAAGCCTCTCGATTGGCAGTGTAAGTGCATGTACAAATAGAAATGGCAAATTATTCGCACAATAATAGTCATAAATAATAATGTACACTATTAATAATATTGTTAAGTAATCTCAATTGTCCATTCCATAATCTTGGATTAATTGCACCCGAAACGAAATCTCATCAATCAGTATCAATCAGAGATAAATATATTTACATTAAAAGTGAAACAATGCAAAGCAAGAGAGCTAACGTGAGTTTTAAGCAATGTTGTCTTTGCTTTGCATTATTGCATAGAAAACAGCGTTCTTGTAACGTAACATAAATATCTGTCAATTCAAAATTCAATTCAATCATTCAACAGAATCTCATATATTTTATGTCTATTTGCAATAACACATTAAGTAGGTAAGTATACTTGTAAGTAAGTATTCTATCGCTTTCCTTAATAACTCCATTCCTAATGTAATGTATCTTTTATCTCTCGCGTCATGCACACATTCGACATTGCATTCAAATTCAACTCAAAGCATTTCAGAACAGATCTGTCGAATAGTTGGATATTTCTTAATTAAACTTCGTCATAATCTTATTTTTGCAATGGCAAGTTGCCCGGCAATGTTTTCTTCTCCGCATCCCGTCCTTGGATTTATCTCTGCAGAGCCAGTCTGGCCATTCCGTGTTCAACTCTTTACAGTTAACCCATTGATCTGCAAAAGGACAGGAATTCGTGCAAAGTTTATTCTGTTCGTTGCAATGATTGGGGCAGTCTCCACATGGCACTCCTTTCGTATACGGCTTCCCCAGAATCTCCATATAATTCCCACTGTATTAATAAAACATAATAATTTGCATATTTAGTCATGGTACATTAGCCATCACGACAAAGTAGGGAAAGGATGTCCTTACTGTTGTACATACATAGTTAGCAAAGTATTACAATTAGTAGTCCATACAGAATGTCTCTTTAGCCAAAATAATTCATGCAATTTTAAATGCTAATGTAATATTAAATACCCTTATCCTCCGCATCATCATAAACAGTTCACAAAACACGGAGCACAGTTATTACACTTTATATTATACTATTTATCTGTAAGTAGCATACGCGTTTATTTTAGCGTAAGTAGGTACCTAAAGGATCACCCTGACGGTAACTACTATGCTAAGCACTAACTATTTTGCAATTTTGTATACACAATACAGTACAGAATGGATTTATATATTTGAAAGCCGCAACTTGACATTAGAGTTTAGATTTATATGCATGCTGTAGTGAAATGCATAATGATTTCCGCATGAAAATGCAGATTATCCTGATTGTGACAACATTATGTACAGTCATTATAATATTATAATGCAAAAAAGACAGACCATTCAGTTATGTCTCCTATTTCTACAGTTTGTACCTTTGTAGGAAGAATTCAGTTAGATCTTTGCTACTCTGCTCGGTAGATAAGGTAAATTAAGGCTTATTTGCATATTCCATATGAAAATTCGGATTTTTTATGACTTGCAATTAACTTTATATGTAATTCAGTATGGTTTTGGTAATTATTGTTCCGTTTCATTTGGCTCTCTCTAAAGTTCATTTCATTATAGATTATCATGCAGTGTGGTGTGGTATGTTCAGAGAAGCCAGTACTGGCTTCTCTGTTACTTAACAGTTTACTAGTTTACAGTAATTTAACTACTGTACTGTATTGTAGTTGTAGCATCACAGAATGTAAACGGAGCAGTAAATGAGATGAGATTATGATTAGAGATATTCAAGACAGAGCAAGAGAGACCATTCCAGAGACCAGGTGTGCCTTTTCTCCTCATGTACGAATCATTAGTCCGAAAAAGGAGCACAAATGGCCGTATAATGATCCTTCGAATGAATCTTAATTGTTATAAATGTGGCGAACTATCTAATAGATTATCGTTAGCACATCTTCGTGAGTTCATTTCGAGTAATTGCGCTAAATGAGTGTATTTAAATATTAAAGTAACTACTACATGACATGATGATAGTCATTTAGGAGAAAAATACTGTCAAATCAAGAGCATTTTTTATAAAATATTAACATTTACTGTAGTCTGGTTCTAGCTGTACCTCCTACATAGAAAACATTCATATAATTAACACTAATTTGGCCGCAAATAGAGTGGGAGTGCCTAAACACACAAGCGTTGAATGTTGAATGCATGCCATTAAAGCGCAAACAGTTCGCGAAAATGTTTTCATGCAACTAATAGCTAGTAAGTAATACACGTAAGTAATGTACGAATTCAAAAATATTTATGAGATAAATGCTAAAGTATTTTGGGTTGAGTTGCATGGCTTGCTTTTCCTATTTTCTGTCAGTCAGATCAGACATTTCAGTATGGGGATTGTAAATTGTGATTTATAGTTGGGCTGGTTTCATCCTGTCAACAAATCTTGACCTTTTCAAGAGGAAGTTTTCAATCCGTGAAGCTGTCAACGTCATCCCAGACCTCAACCCAGTAAATCATGAATGACCTACTACATAACATGAGTACAACTTCATGTTTATATTCTTAATTGCTTTCAAACATGGCTTTTAATAAATATTTAATTGTAGCCTGGTCACGCTCTTTTTCCTAAAGAAGACTTTTTGAGCTATTCTACAATCTGCAGCTCTGAAAACCTTTCATTTCAATAAATGTCATTATTCGTATGCAAATACCTAAATTGAGATGCTAAAATGTACGTAAATGCCTCTTGCATTTAGAAATACTTTCCCACAACATGTCAACTATTATGTTTGCAAACATTTTACAAGGAATAGATGAGATTTGTCAAATCAAGTAATTGTCTGCAATATATGGCAAAGTGTCCTGAATAGTTGTAATTGCCTGTATATGTCAACTATTTCTTTTTTAGGTTTAGTAGAGTAGACCTGTAGTAATTTTGTAGTAAATGTGTATACATTCGTTAGTTAAGTAGATACCTTAAAGCCTAAAACAATGTTATGAATGAGAATTTAATTGTAATTATTGCTCAAGAATGACAACGCTGATGATGGCAATGAAGAAAACTGTAAGGAGCGTCACTGCAATTAAAATCAGCGAAATGTAAGCAAAAGCTGCACACAAACTACTTACATTACAGCTAAGTACAAAGATAGATAACTTACATGGGACAGTAATTGCAGATATAGTTAAAGAATGTTTTTCCACGTGTAGTTTTGCATTGAGCGTAGCCACAGCCCACTTTGTGACTTGCGGCCCATACCATTTGAGTATAGTGTCCAATGACACCCAAATCATTGTCATTAGAGCCGTAAGTAAAGTTGCGATGTTCCAAGTACCATGACTTGATCCCAAAAAACCTAAATGCATAAAAAGTACAGTTAGACAAATAATATCTTTTAGTAATCTCATTTATTTATTCAAATTCTTAAGAACTATGAATGAAAAGCATTTTATTTATAGGAAAGAGGAATGACATCATGACTAACAATGACATCAAAGGTTCCCCTGTCAGATCCGTAGATATTTATCTTTCGTGAAGTGGTAGGTATTTACATACTTAAGTAATACTTCGTACATTATGATAAGCCTCTTGTTAGTAGGATATTTATATTGACAGCCAAATAATAATTTTAGGTATGGCACGGCATAACTGTTAGAGCTTCAAGAGATCAAACGATAAGATTGAAGATTTAGATAGAAGTGTAAAATGTGCATTCACAAGCTGCCGTATTTTCTGAATTAGCTCTCCCTGGTGGCATTAGTCAAACATTTCTGTTAAACTGGATCCCCGGAAGCTACATGACCCCTTAGGTAATTATGCATATTTATATGTAAAATAGAACCCAAGAAGACCAAATTCCTTCCTTCAAAACAATTTCCTCTGAAAAACTAAATATTTAGAGATATTCGGGATAAATAAAACATCTTAGCGCACTTTATTATAGTTATGTCTACTAAATAGTTTGCCCCATGAATTGCTTTGTAATAAAATAAAATTCCTTCGTCAAAATAACTAACTACACTATACGGACAAAAACTTCTGATGCATGACCGATTCCCCTGAAAATATTTTGAAATAGTTCTCATCGAAAATAGACCACGAAAATCCATGTCCCCTGTGAGTTAATTTGGTAAATACGGTATTGTGCTTATATACTAAGCAAATCTGAGGGTAAGTGGAGATGATTTTGACAGTGACAAATGCTTTGTTAATGGCTGTCTCGATTTTTTCAATTAGTTAAGTCAAGTTGAGCTTTGAGGAGTGGAAGATTGAATTGGATGTCAACTAGCTGAAGCTAAGTATGATTGCAATTGCAGCGTGTAGATAAGAAATTTTGTCGCATGCATGAAATCAACATTAATTATTTATAAGGAAGTTCATGTGATGTGAGCTCAAAGAACAAGGAAGGATCAAGTCAAAGGAAAGTAGGAATGCACCTACCTAAGTCATGTTATGTCACATGCAAATGACATGCTTCCCTAGTTCCATTACTACTACATGGCAGTTCGGTGTAGGGATTTTCTCTCTAAGTTTGGCAGCTAAAATGGGCTAAAGGACTTGCCTCTGGTTTAAGCTGTACGATTGTATGCATTATACATCTGTCTGTACTGTATGACATTTTGTCATCTTTGCTTTATCATTTTACTCCTTATACCAACCAAACTAGATAGTCAACACTTGGTAGTGTATTGACATTGCTATATAGTTATAATTGACAAAACCGGAAAGAGAAATGCATCGAGAGTCAACGTCAAGAGACAGAGAACATTTTAAAAAGGTTAAACTTGTTGTGTAATGTGTAATGAATCCAAACATCGTAACAACAAAAATTCTATTGTGCAATTTTACAACAGGTAACATGATTGAATGACAATTGTTAATGATAGCGGGTGACAAAATGAAAAGTTAGTGTAGATAAAAATCAATCAATCTATACATGACTTCTACCATTAATTATAAATGACTGATTTAATTAGAAACCACTTTTTAATCGCAGCATACGAACCTGAAGAATAACTGAAATAATTTTATTTTAAGTTAGAAAATAAAAATGACCGGGGATTTATCTTTAACCTACAGCTTATAATACACTTAACTCTACTCCAATGTTATAACGCCTACCACACTGGCTACCTTCCTAAGAAATACTACAGATAAAGTAATATTGATTTGTAGGAAGTAGTAATTCGGTTTGGTGAATCAAAAACGGTTTAAAGCTGTTAACGTATAAAGTACAACAGGTAAATTGTAAATCCCATATCCACCTACCCATACACCATAGCCTTTACAGACTTGTCTTATATTCAATTTGTAATTTGCATTCCGAATATGCGAGTTTACGGAAAGGATCGCAAACTTATGTTTATATGTATTGCAGTATAACTAATCCCATTGCACCGTACTTCTGATCGTGAGTGACAATTAGATTGTTGTGGTTGACTCGCTTCCTCGTTTAAATATCAAAAGATTTTTAGTGTAAATAAAGCAGTAATAAATATGCACGAGTGTTTGAGGGGATTAACATATATTGACTTACCATGGAACTTTATGAGTAGCCACAAAGATGTTCTGACCGCACATTCCATACTGGGTGATCATTCTGTCTGTTGCATTATCGTGGACAAGCAGGTGACACTGCTCAGCCCATTTCTGTGCCAGTTTCGCTGCACCGGAATGCCAACTCTGTATATTAAACAAATAGGTACAATTGTGAAAAAAGTTTGAGACGAGACACATAAAAAGCACTATTGTTATGCTTGTTTTAATTCCTTCAATACTACTATATGGGTGTACGTATATAATCATAACTCTCATATACATATATTACCGGTATCATAAATAGGTAAGTATGAAGATTCAGCAAAAAGATGCACCGTGCGTGCATAACTGCATCTCAGCAAGATATCTTATTAACATACATATGAAGGAGAAACATCTTTGTACTTATGGTATATGTACATATCGTGATGAGATTTATGATAAATATAATATAATATATCAATCACTCTACCTTCCTAATTATGTTTCGTGGCAAGTGGACTATTGTATTTGTATAAATTGATTATAAAATTGATAGCAGAATTGCAGAAAATAAACTGCAAGTTGTATCATTGTGTAGGATGTATTGATATGTTTACAGCAAGGAGAACTTCATGTCTCAATCTTTGTTTTATGTGTAGGATGGCTTGTGATATAAATGAAATAAACAGTAAAAGAGTTTGCAAAAGACATTCTTTTGTTTAGTTTATTTCATTGTATACATAAGTTTATATTATTTGTATATTCTTGTTTATGCAACATATATAAATACATATAACTACATCTGTTAGAAGTCAAGTCTCCCAAAATATATGTAGGTGGACATGTATGGACAATCTAATCACTAAAGGTTCGGCTGTATAATTTAATACACAAGGTAGCTATAGCACAGCTCATTGCTTCTGTCAGTGCCAGTTAGCTGAGCTGCACTTTTCTACCCTTTTCATTCACTTTGCTCACTGTAAACGGCGGCAAGGATTGTAAATAGCAATTGTAGTGGGAGAATGTTTCTAACGTGAATATAAGATCAATATAATGTTATGTATACTGTACAAAATGGAGAAGGTAATAGAAAAAGTTCATACTTCTACTTTGTTGTAAGTGTAAGAGTGGGCTAGGCATTCAGTAATAAGTATGACATGACATGGCTATGTACTCTTTAGAAAACAAGGGAAGCTCATGTTGTTTACTATAAACAAGACGAGAATCTCTAATGGTTTGGGGCATTGCATTGCATTTTGTCTGGAATAGTTGGATAGGAAGGAGAATGCATAGAAAAGTGTGGTTCTATGGTGTTGTGATGATATTATTATGACTATGAGTCTCTTGACTTGGCATGGAGTCTCTTCGGTAGTTTGTCCTCTCTCTCGTAGCCCTTTATTGCTAAATCCGTCTGGAAATAACCAGTGCGCTAATGTCAACCGGTATAAAGAACTCTGCTGGATGACTATATGTTTCACTAAAACTTGTCTAATGTTTACTTTCGTGTGTATTGCCATACTTTTTGAATCTGTCTTAAAATCTACTCCGTTTTATACCTTTTATTGTATGCACTTTCCTAAAGTGACACACTATTTATGCTGACAGGGAAAAGGGAAGCTTGCATGTAAGAAAATCAGGAATAATATAACTGTCGCAGGCACACAGTGGAAGTAAGCAACGGGTCCCCTTCTTTGTCCCTCTTTATTTCGATTGACATTTTTCAGGATAAATTCACAAGGGCACTTTTAAACCCAAAAATAATTTCTCATTGAGGCAAAAAATACATGAACATTAGAAATATGTTAGATTTGATAACATTGGAAAAAAAGATTTGCAATTGGGGATATTTATCGTCTTACATTATTCTACTGAATTTTAGCAGGGATTGTGTGCCTATGGCATATCTATCAGATTATGTCTTACTCCTACAACCTTATCGTACTTCTACATTATTTGAAAACTCAATCTACATAATATTATTTATATCCCAGTAAAGTGCAGGTAAGTACATGTTGGTACATTATACAGTATCCTTTGATACTCTTTTCAGTTTAGCTTCGTGGAACTTCACACACATGTATGGATTTTTTCTTACAATTTATATAACTCTATATGCGAGTTCTGATTGTACACCATTATAAGACGAATGGCTACTCCATGTATGCGATTATAGCCCAAAGTTTGTTAAAATGTCAAGTTTTAGGAATAGGGTTAAATGGGCAATAGAATAATTTAATATTATCATACCATTTCAAGCATATTAGACGCTCGAGGTCGAACGCTTCCACGAAAAAAATTGTGAGCCGCGACTATTTTCTCCTGGACTTTTTTGGATTCTGTTGTCAGCATACTTTTCGGCATTCTGTTACCATAAAATCTTGGTCCTGTAATAAAAGAATAATTTTAAATAATTTATAATCATAATCAAGGGTCACACATTGTGTGTACCTAAGTACAATCTATACTGGTATACCTAAACAAATCTGCATATGAAAACATAAATATCTGCAAGTAGGTATTTTCGCATATTAAATGTATACTTACATATACCTACTTACACATGTATGTTAACTTTGTATTCCGCTCTTTACAAACATTTATCTGTATTTTACATATTTATATAGTGGTAGGTAACCATAAGAGTGTATTAAAATTTAACCTATTCATGGAGGTACCCACGGGCAATAACTTAAGTAGGTTATGCATAAAGGTTTGTAGCACATACACTTTAATAACATGCTAGGATAACCTATACAAGTATCTGCCTACTGGCTACCTTTAGCAAATTCTGTAGCATTTTGTTGAATTCTAAGAAAATTTTGAGCTTGGTACTCTGCATAAGAATAAAAATCTGTGAGTCAAGTGTCGGCAGAAAAATTGGCATTTTGTAAACATCCGCATCAAAGAGCAAGAGCACATTACATTTACCATACGCATTTACTTTTACTTTCATAGTAAGCAAAGGCAGCCAAATCCAAGTCAAGTCAAGTGAAGATGCGTAGGCCAGGCGAAGGCAAGGCAGACGAGGACATGCCATACCTTTAAATAGTAGATCACTAGAGAGCAGTATTAGTGGTAGTGTGCAATGGTAAGCAAAATGTCATGTCATACATTAATCTTTGTAGTGAGCCTCTTTCCTTGTAAAAACTTCACTTCTGTACTATTCTGTAGAGCATCTTTATCTATGCATGTTATGTATGTACTATGTTTTGTATATTATTATATGCAAACCGACCGCAACTAAGGCAATATTAAGTGCTAAGCCGAAGCCAACTACATATGTATTTATTGATGTTATGTGTATGCTTATATACATTCACCACATCGCATACTAGTTAATACATAACACATTCATATTCATAATACAGCTAATTTTGCACTTCATAATATGTGTGTGCTGCTATTATTATCCTACGATTATCGCATAAAATGCCCATTTAACTTAACAGAGGCTTGAGACAACGCAACGTTTAAATTCCACACTTCCATCATGTCTTGCAAAAATGTTCATAACAATTTACTTTAAAAATAAAAATATTCCTTCCTGACCATATAGTAAGTGTTCAACCCATAATTAAAAGCCTACACTACCTACACTGTGACAATTAAGGTTACTAAAGTATCTATAAGATGTTCCTATGCATTATAAAGCTTTGTGCTCAGCGAAGTAACAAAATTTTTATTCAGACAAGATTTTTCATTACTCTGCTAAATATCGGGTTTAAAGTAACAGAAACACGCACGTGCCATATTTTCTCCCTTTATGTATGACTTGCTGACATTCGTAGGATTTCATGCTCTTTCTCTCAAGCTAGTATTTCAATCTGATATTAATTCAATTCACTTTCACACGCCATGTTTATGCAAAACACATAATAAGTAATATTCAGTGTGCGTACGGATGTAATTCAATTTATCAAGAGATGAAGTGGGTTCATCTGAATCATATGTTATGGATTAGATTCAAACTATGTGTGTAGATAAATGTGTAAGTAACTGGAAAATATTTTGTTGCCGTATAGCATCGTATGCTGCGTACGGTTTGTGATTTACGAACGGATGAACGCAAACGGTTTATTTATTCCATTCTAGCTGTGTACCTCATTAATTCAAAGTTTTCATCCTATGGCTTAATGTATGCTTAGTATGCTAATTTATGTAAGGTGAATATATGTCCCCGAACTGTGACGGTGAGTATTATAGGTGCACTTTATACAATTGTAGCTGAAGCATATTTAACTTGTACATGTACTAGAAATTACAAATTGTAATTGTAGTATGAGAGTTATTGGTAACATAAATACATATGTGCATAATCTCCTTCCAATTCTAACCAGGAAGACTGAAAATTGTTTTTTTCCATTTAAGAATGAAGACGAAATGCTAAGATTTATTGAGCCAACGTTATCCAGGCATCTGGATTGGAAACTTACTAAAATTGTCATTTGGAGTATAGTGTTCAGTTTTGAGACACTGGTATGCGAATATAATGATATAAATTTTAATATAAGTAGGTACCATTAGGTATAAACATTGATTTACGGTGTCTGTAGTCATTAGCATGCACAATGTTTAAAATAGATTCAGCTTTTGCAATCTTTGTACTAATTATAAGTGCTACAAGAGCATACAAGTGTGTGTAATGCTTATATGGATGTTACAGAGATCTTTGGAAAGACAATAGTAAATTACACCTCTATAATTGGTTATTAACGTTGATATAGTAAACTAACCGTTTGAAATCTGAAGCATGCCTAAACTGTGTAAAAAGTGTACACTTGTAGAGTGCAGAGTTGATAAATGAGCAGTTTGTATGCAATGGCTGTCTCACTCTTGTCCTGTCGATAATGTGGAGTAATATTCATGAGTCGCTATAAATACAGTAAATGGTAGAGGAAGGAAGTTAAGGGTGATACAAGTCATTTTTATACTCTGGGCCAATCAAAGAAGCAATATAATAGTGAATAAAGAGAATTTAAAGGAAATAATGAGGATTAATGGCTAATGATTGAGGAGGACAGCTACAATGGGCAGAGCAGTAGGTCTACTATTCTAATAGGATGGTTAATATGTTGACGAAGGACATGTTAACCCTTTTAAGCTCCAAATTACTATGCTTCTCCTTTAGTACCTTGTAAATTGGTAAATGTAACGCTCTATCCTATCAAGGCACAAGTCCCAAGTTTCCAAGTGTAAAAGTGTAAGTGCGAAATTGAACTATTTTTATATGGTAACATTAATTATGTGCGTGATTATTTCACACCCTAGTGCTTCTTATTGTATTTGCTATGCTTAATGCTTACATGATTTGAATACAATACATTTATTACATTATTTACATTTAGTAGGTACTTACTAAATATTACTGCAGTTTACGTTTTGCTTTTCACATGCTATACAATGCATATTATGCTCTCCAAGCATACATAATTGTGTTTAGTACGCATCTATCCTTTAAAAGGCAAAAAGCAATTTAATACTAAAACTACAATCAAAAACGTAAGTGAATGAATGAAGGCTGCTTAATTAAGGGGCTTGAAATAATAAACTGCTACCATTAGTATATCTACATATGGGAAGAGTGTATAATTATATTGATTCTTCATGTAAATATGTCTATAAAGCCTGCTCCTATATTTATTTGACTATAAAGTTCATTTGGCAAGGAAGGTAAAGGTGTAAATAAAGAGACATAACTTTATAATGGTTGCTAAATGTCTCATTTAAAGCTGAAAGCATTAAACTTGAATCTTGAACGTTGATGCAAGAGGATAGAAACATAAAACAGGATAGTAAGTGCCTTTTAAATTGTATCATTCTGTAATATAAATCATTCGTTTAACTTAACATATGTAAAGAATAAACTTAAGGAAAGTAGGCATTATATAAATTACATACATCATCCACAGCAGTATCTCAAAATCCCCCTCGCTTACTAAATCGCTTTTTTAAGTTTAACTACCAGTTATATAGTATAGTAATTTAAAGATATGTCTTACAAAGTGCAGAAAATATGCATAGAAAGATACCAGAACATTGCCGTAACCTTAGATCCTGAATTTTGCATGGTAATTTGTATGAATAGTCCTTCTGTCTTTTACTTATATGCGTACTATTAGTCAACTGACATTTACTGCAAGATAGTTGATAGAATCCACATAAATGAAGTTCAGTGTGTATGTTACTAGTAAGAAGGCTGGTTGTAGCAGAACTAAAACCAAGACCAAGCTTATGATTTGCACAAAGAGCTAGTCAATGTACATTGTAAATGTAAAGCTGAGTTTTTAATAGTCTATGAGATTCTAATAATATTAGCTTTTAGGTATTTAAGCTGTAAAAGGGATTTTAAGTACATTCGAAGCATAGCTTTACATATTACATTACATCATATTTACCATATACCATACTAAAATGAGACTTTTATACTCCATAATATATCCATAATATATCG
>JAQFYC010002535.1:0-25077 GCA_034694165.1 Tomocerus mixtus | reverse complement strand
AGTAATTTCAATTAAGAGGGCCGCCGGTATCATAGTCATCTCATTTTTACTAAATTTTATGAAACCAACACACATACTTCCTTTATTTCTGTAAAAATACATTTATCTGCATATATGATATAGCAAAGTATATGTTATTTTATTAGACAACCTTTCTGTGTTGTAGTACAAATCATTCTGAGTCAGTTGCATTACCTACTCTTTAGTAATTTTATACACAAGTAGCATTTGTGGATATTGTGAGATGGTAAAATCATAATTATACTAACATAAGAAAGAGAGAGGCCTTTCATCGCTCTTTAATTTACTATACCCTAAATGTTCAGTTTCATCTTCGCATTCATCTTCTTCGTACGCATCCTCGTTTACAACAGAAATGGTACATTCGCAACAGCAATCATCTTCGACACTAACATCGATTGCTTCATCTCCATTTGAATTTCCACTTTGTTTTACAACTTCCTTTGAACCCCCATTTTCAGTAGCATCCTCAAACTCTACTACAGGAGGGCATTCATTTTGCGTAAAAGAAATAATAGACGAAAATTGAACTTGCTGACAGTGAGCTATAAAAATAATGATATAATGAGATCATCTGCTCATCTTGTAAAAATTATATTAGATTTTGGAAATATATTCCATGTTTATGGATAATATGAACGAATATTGATGTACTTTTAGCTTGAAGACAAGATTTTAAGAACGATCTATAATTGCAACATTTTTCACTTCGAATGCCACCGAATTTCTCCGTGCATTTCATAAAGTTAATCATTTCATTTTCGCAATATTTTTCACGCTTGAAGGTGCTAGCCTCTACAGTTGGAAGCGCTTCTACTATACTTGTCATTAAATCAACTTCGTCCTTAGTTAATCTTTCACACATTAGCAGGGATACAACGATGGCCTTAAGATTATTTTGTATTGATTCTTTCGGGGAAAACTTGAGTTTTAAGTCAAAACTAAGTCCTGTTTCGGTTGCGACCGCTATCTGCAATAAAACATTCAAAACTTTGGCTGCTATGTTAGGAAAAAATTACATCACTACTCATAAAATGAACACTATCATAGGCTCCATGATTATTAAGATTTTGTTTTTAAAAAAATGTACCCCAGCAGCTCCTATTAGAAATCCTCCGACTGTAGGTTTTATACTTTTTCTTGCGTAAAATAGAAAATTAGGCCACGTTTTTACAGGGTTCCACCGAAATCGGCTGCTATTGTAATAACGAAAACTGGAAAAAATAAGTTGAGATACATTTTACGTATGAGAAGATAATTTATTCCTTTGCTTCAGTTTGTTAAATATGTACATACTTTATACCACAGAAAATTAATAGGCAAGCATTTTTCACCTTATATTTTAAATATGTACATAATATGCAACAAATTATTTATTCTATAATTTGCAGATTAGTGCGGTTCACTTAGGTTATCAATTTATATCATTATCTGCCATTTATATGTGCATTCATAATCTGGATACGAATAAAGAAGCTTAAAAGTAGTAAAACAAAATAGGTTTACGCATCTCGAAAATGAGCAACTGTAAGTATTATATAGTAAGTAAATACCTCTGTAGTGGCGATTCTTTTGCTCTACGAAGTAAGTGTATCGAATGAGAAATTAATCGAAACATTTCTTGAGAACACAATTTCCCTTAAAATAATTTTGTCACAAGGCAAGTTAGCAATTTTGAAAGTCCAATTCTGTTTATTACTTAAATATTTCATTCTTTTATACAATATTCTCAGATTCTTTACTTCCCTAAATTGTGTATATTTTTCGCTCTAGAAGTAGAAACTTAAACTTGCAATATTTTGTTATGTTTGTAACTATGTTTCTATAGAATCGATAGTAAAGATGCTATATCAATGACTATTATGCTATGCATTATGCCATTTGCCTCTGGACAAAGCGTAGCGTAATTTTCCAAAATTTGAAACTACTTGGCTTGTTATAAAATAGTAAAATATATAAAATTCTGGTGCGGAATTTGGTGCACATTTAGTGCAAGCCGTCTTTATTGTATCCCTATTGAATTGTATTAGTTATACGTTAAAAGGCTATATCTATTGGTAAAAGTATGTTAACTATTAAGGTGACTATATGGGCATGCTATACTTGAAAAATTATGTATTTTTGAATTTTTATTCATTTATAACGGTGTTCTTTACGCTCAGTAAACATGAATACATTATAAAAGTAACATCCTAACAAAAAGACACATACGATTAAATTAAGTACTTGCATATTATGGAAATTGCCTATGATAATAAAAACAAACTAACTAAAATTATATAGAATCCTCATTTGTCTAACGTTATATGTACAGGGATTTGATTTAAAGATTTTTGTTAGCAATAGAAATGTTATATGTCAGAATTTTTATCCAAGTATTCAAGGAATCCTTGTGCGAAATCTTTCAGCGTGTCCAGAAGTACAGTGGGTGTTGAGACCTCACTTGCTATTCTTAGTGTGGTCGAAAAACTAGTTTTCCCATCAACAAGTATTTCTCGGAGGAATACCAAACGATCCATTATTGATGAAGAAAAGTCTTTAGAAAAGGGTAGCAGTGGGTAGTTTGGCAGATCTTTGGATTTCCCTGAGATTTACACAAAAAATTACTATGTTAATTACTACTACTACTACTACTAATTCAAGAATTCACGGTAATACGATATTATAACAAATAGGGTTATTTTAAATCGTACAAATTGAATTCTCTTGAAGATGTGTATTGTCCATGGACATCCATTTTTCATATCGGTTTATAATCCTAAGTATACCAAAAAAATACAATTGAATAACCCTGATATGTAGTTGTATCTACGTAATTAAGTATAGTAATTAATAATCTCCTTAAGATTTGTACTTATTTATAGAATTTGTATAATAGCAAGATGTGAAATACATGCATACAACAGAATTTTCTATTTTGTAAAGTACATATTTTGCAAACCTAATCGTAGCTTGACTGTAGTATCTTCTCATGACATATATCCACGGAGCACTATCATAACTGTTGATATTTGCAAGGATATTATCTAAAATTTCCATTGAAAGAGCAAAATTGAATCTTTGGCATATCACATATTCAGTTTGCAATCCATTATAATTTAACTCCATCCTTCCAGGATCTGAGATACGTTTTTTAAGAATATGTTCCGGCAGTTTTGCTATTAAATATGTAGTAGTTAAAAATTACTTCTCCTTTAAGTAACCAAATTGTATTCTCCGAAAGTTTTCGATTAAAAAATACCTTTAATAGTAGTAAGGACATCAATTAATGTAGAA
Source organism: Tomocerus mixtus (assembly GCA_034694165.1). NCBI lineage: Eukaryota > Metazoa > Arthropoda > Collembola > Entomobryomorpha > Tomoceridae > Tomocerus > Tomocerus mixtus. The sequence goes on along the minus strand of JAQFYC010002535.1, from coordinate 21,780 downwards.
TTACGTGCATCCCACTGATTCAAAACATTCCAGTCCGAAACAAACGTTGGGCTAAGGTTGCATGGTACATTGGTGTAATACTCAGATACAGATTTCCTAGCACACGCGTGTGCTCCCTCCAGAGTAGAAAAGTATAAAGAATACGGAACTTTATCCATAATCGACCTTTTTGGAAATGAAGAACTAATTCTCATTTCTAACAGGATTAGATTATCCTCCAAAATGGAGCCGGCATTCCCTTCAATAGCAACACTTAGCAAATCCTAAAAATATTTAAGAAATATTACAGCAAATACTTTCTACAGCCAATTTCTTAATACCAAAATGTGAATATTTATCAAAATTTACATTTCTATCCTTAAATCCGCAAACCCATATGCCATATGGAAGGTTTGTCGCAAGATTTTTCTTTTCTAATTCAACTCTTGCTTCCCATTTAGCTTTAACTAGTTTATCTTTATCATTATCCTCATAAATATCCTCCTGGGAGTAGAACATATGTTTCTTAGGAGCCACTAATAGCTCACTGTACTTTTCTGTTCCCCAAGCATCCACATCAAAGTCGGAAGTATTGGCTAGTTTTAGAGTAAGGCCTTTCAACTTTTGGGATAGAAAGGTATGAGTTCCGATATCCACACCTATATCATGTTTAAAAATATGACCACAAGTCCAAAACAGACAATTTCTTCGGGAATCTTGCCTGTGGACTGCACGAAGTTGATTAATATCTTTCACGGAATGACCCCGAATCGGGTCGTAGAGGTGTACCTTTAAAGAAAACAGGACAATAGAGAATATTTACTCAGCTTAAGGTAATGGATACTGAATATACAAAAAATCTCATCCTATTAGAAAAACAGCCTGGACTGTTACACAAAAATAGTATAGAAATCAAAATAAGGATTGATATTATGTAAAGACAAACGTTACACACCGTTGTAGAAATTTTGCCCACACCGGGGCAATTTTTTAAATTTTCTCAAATTTTATGTAAAGTTTATCAGTCAGTGTTGGTTAAGTCATATTTACAATAAAAAGGCTTAAAATTATTTCAAAAATAAAGTGTAAAAGAATTACCCGTCCAAAATCTAAAAGGTCCATTTGGGTAATAATTCCGTATTTGAAACTGGTATCGTTTTCCTCCGGATTGTAAAGAATACTTCCGACCATTGTTAGGCAAGGAGGAGCAACGTAGGATAAATCATAAGGAGATTCTTTGCTATGTTTCAGCATTACAAATGAGCCATCAGGTCTACTTTTGACCCACACAACCCCAGTGCTTTTCAATTCATCCATATCTAAGGATTTGCCAGGACAAATATACAATTATTATTGGCAATATGTTTCCCTGAATAACTTAAATAACAATTACCTACATCAACCAAATTAGAAATGTTAATGATTTACCTGGAACAGACTTCTGAATAATAATCCCTAGCTTCCCATAATCTGGAAGTATGTATCTTTTTGTAACGAAGGGGTACCCCATTTTAAATTGTGACACTTTGAAGTATCTCTCATCACTTTGGATTTTTCTTCCTGGAAGTATAACGCCTGCTTTTTCTTCTCCCCAGTATTTAACTTCGTAGCATCTAGTACTAAGAATTTTCTCAACTCGGATAGGCTTATTGGATTTTTTATGGTTGGACGTCCCAATTCCTTGGTCCTGAACTTCATTTCTGTTACAATCCAAATTGTCGTTTTCGTTTTCAGATGGCGAAAGACCAAACTTTGATTTAAATTTAAATTCCCAATTTTCAAGAATAATCTGGTTATCTGATCCTTTCGGAAAATACTGGAAATAGGAGCCATAACCAAAATTTATAAAATCTTTGCAATCACTCGAAGATAATTCTTTTGGTTTCAATGGGTGAATTTTCTCCAAATCGCTCTCCAAAATATCTTGGCCAGGTTTGTCCGCATTTTCTTTGTTAACCAGCAATGAAGGTATGTGCCCAGACCAAAACGCTTCAACTTTGACTATCTGCGGATGACCCAAAATTAAAAGTTAAGATTCCAAAATGCATGATTATAATATTTTCCTTACCTTAATATGTTTAACTGTAACAGGTTTCATCGCATATTTTTTGTATTGCTTAAAGGGTTTTATGGTATTGCCATCGGAATTAAGCCAATTAAAGCCCTTAAGCTCCTTTTTGGAAAATTCTGTTCCACTTCCGGGAAAATATTTAATGTTTTCTTGATGAAATGGGTACATCCTTATTTTCGCAATCCTGCTTATGCATTCTTCTCCCTTTTTCTTATTTTTGCTAGGTGGTGGCACTAAGGCCTCATCTTTCTGGAATGAAAATGTCTGGCCATCTTCGCATTGACACAGAATCTCTCTTATAACTTTGTTGACCTCGCCAGTCCATCCTTCGTATTCAATCATTGCAGATGGGTATATAGTCTTTAAAATTTAGAATTATCTTCAGTATTTGGATATTCTTTTAAACAGGAAGAAACAACGGAATACATTTATTTACCGTAAGATATTCAATATCCTTGATTTTCACATTCTCGATAACTGTTCCAGCATCCGTCAATAATATTGCTGTCTCATTAACTTTCCTAATTGTTCCCTTCAGTCCCTGTCCATAGATAACCCTGTCACCTATTTCAAATTCTCTATCGTAGATAATTAGAGGAGTTTCGATACTCTCCAACCATTGCCAGACTTCCCGATAATCATCCCAAATTACTTGAAACAAACGCGACTTATCCGAATTCGATGGCAAAGCCGTCATTTTCTCACGGGACAATTTCACGCGTCCGAAACACATTTTCCCATCTTTTCGGACAGTAAAGACTTTATCATTATTCTCATAATTCATTTTGGCAAAGTAAATTATGGAAAATGACTTCCGCTCCCACGAACTATTATCTTTGATTTTTATACAAAAATTAATTCCAGTTACAACAGAAAAATATATTTTGAGATTATTTTTAGTGCCTTTCTTTCTAATAAGGAATGAGATCTGTTTAAATACCTTATTTCAATATGATTCCAATACATGGCAACCAGAGCAGTGGGAAGTAAAAGTGAAATATTTACCGAGTACCGAGCTCTATTTATTTCAAATGAAAAATTTTGTCAACTATTTTGATTTAAAAAATTAATAAATTGCTTTTTCCAACTACATTTTCGGAGAAATATTTTGCGTGTGAGGTTTCTGAACAAGAATCAAAGCAAAACGGAATTCCTAATTTAAATAATGAAAAATGTAAAAACTGTAAATAGCAGACAAATATCTACTACAGCCAATGATTGTAGGAACCAATATTAGATATGCAAATAAATTCAACCAAAACAAAACTTAAGTGTGACCTTATAGAATGAAACATATATATATGACGGTAAAAATTTTGCAATATAATCATTCATTGGAATAAATACAATTAATCATTCAATCGATCGATCAATGAAGAGTCGAAACTTTATAAAGACAAGTGGGACAAGCTGCAATGCGATAAGAAACTTTTAATACATAATTAATCACACATTTTATTCACTTTTTATTTGGTTGTTTTCATAGATTAAAAGTGCACTAAGATAAGTAGTAAATGCTTTTGAATTAAAATTCTAAATAATTAGATGTTTATAATAATTTATAGATACAGGTTAGATTTGCACTTTATATAATTTAATGAAGTTTATGACAACTGCAATTAATTTGGTCCACAACTATTTGAGTCCCATGGTTGAGCTAGTAATTTATCTAAAGTTAAATCTTTTTCGAATGCTAAACTTTCTTCTCCGAATATTAATATTGCATAGTTTTCCTCCCTGAAATCAATTATACTTTCGAGTTCGGGAGTTCCTGATGCATAAAACTCTTGAATAACATCAGAATCAAATTCGACTACGAAACTGGTATTTGACCTCCTTGTCATAGTCCCAGTACCCCATGTGCCATATTGAATGTATAACTCTCCTTCTTCAATAGGAATGCTAATAACCATTTCTCCTGAAATAAATAAAATATTCAAATGCATAAATTAGGGTTTCATATTGATAAAATTCAATAATGCAAAATAGCGAATTTACCAGAAAACCCGTTGCCGTAAAGTCCTACAACATCTTCTGGTTCTACTCTTAGAACAGGTTTTTTGTCTTTACCAACTGGCTTAGCTTTTGGCATTGGGAAGGATGAAGAAGTATTCGCATTTTCCTTTGGATAACTTGCATTTACAATCATATCGTAGCTCATTCCTAATTTTCCAAAAATAATTTTTTTCAAATCCTTATATTCTTTTTAATTGATAACTTAACTTATATATTTTTTCTCAGTGCAAAAGAATTCAACCTTTCTGAAGGATATCGAAGATTTGTCTGTGAAGATGAGAATGGCCTGATGCCCTACTAATTGCACCGGGACCATTGCTCACAGAATATATTCCTAGGTTTAATGCAGGATATAATGTCATAAAGCTTTCAAAGGGAGGCAAATATCCACCATGGGATAATCGTTCCCAACCTAAATGAAACAAAAAATGGAGTAATTATTAAGAAACGAGATGTATTGATCCAATAATGTGTATCCCCAGTCAGGGCTAAAACAGTGCAGCAAAAAGTTATTTTTACATACCATCAAACAGACCAACATTAATTCCAAGGCCGTAGGCAATGTCCCCGTCAATAATGTCTCCAGGTTTCGTTTTTGTAGCCCGGAATGGAAATGGATTTGAAGCTCTTCGTATATATTTAATTGCTTCCTAGAAAAATAATGAACAGAATTAACTTGATAGTTCTACATTAATAATTAATATCCTAGCAGCCCTAATTTATTGTGATAGACTCAGATATAATAATTTATATAAGAAAACCAATTTTAATATGAGAAATTCGATGGTTTGGCATTTTGTGTCAGTTTAATATAATTGCAAAAATCTTTACCTCTGAAACAATCTGCTGGGAGCCAACTTTTCCGTTATTCAGATGAAACATCATGTACTTTGCCATATCATTTGATGTACTTAAAATTCCACCGGAGCCGACAGCTACTGAAACACGTCTAAACATTTAATTAAAGATTTTTAATTATCACGTGCACCAATAATTAGGCATAGTATTGGAATTTTAAAGATGTTTTTATAATCTAAGAATATGAGAAGACTAACTTAAGAAGTTCGCCATTGAATCGCTTTGTTTCCCCGTTATCCATGTAGTAAACGCGGGACATATTAGGCATATTATCGTAATCGTCTGACTCCCGAATAAATGTTGTGCTATTCATCCCAAGATCTCTGAAGAGACCGGTTAACTATAAAGAGTATATTATAACTTAATTGATTATTGCTGATTTCTTCAAGGACTTTTTTGACAACTTTATATCTAATACTATCCTTGATACGACAGCATATTTCCTATTGCTTACAAAAATGCTTAAAAATGCATACCATATCTTCAAAAGTCGAATTGGCAATTTCGGCAATAATTTCTCCAGCAATGAAAACAGCTCCATTGTTGTATACAAAATTGGTACGGAATGGACACACTTCTTCAGCATAGCGTTGTCGGCTATATAATTTGCATAAATATTGGTAAAAACACTGCAAATAACACTGAAATTGTATGTACATATATATGAGAAATCTTTAAAATTCATACTATAAGAATTCCTGTTTATTCTTAAAAGCTCCAACAGTTAGTCCAAAGCTCTCGGGTAATAGGCAAGTTTTGTGAGATAGCAAGTCCCGGAAAGATGTAGCTTCAGAACGAAATCTATGTGTTAGAAATAAAATCTATTGAAATCGCAAATGGTCTTTAGAAAGAGAAGAGCATGAAAAATATAATGTAATGTCGGTGTTGTAAAATATGGATTGTAAATGGACATGTTATATTTTTATTTACTGTAGTACTATCTGTATGCAATTTTAATAATTACCGATCGCTTAGTGTAAAATTAAAGGAAGGCCAAAGCGTCCTTATAGGTACATCTAAAGCAGACTCCCCCAATTCTGGGAATCTTTCGCTAAGTGTTTTCACAACCAACGTTGCAGTAAAACTCTGCAAATTCAAAGCAAATAATATAATTGACCGTTAAAAAATTATATCAATTTCTTAGTCTGTCTTAAATTGCTACAGATTAGATTTGCATGTTAAGTAGATAAGGTTAGTTAACATAATTATGGGAAACAAAAAAAATCAACCACTTTAGAGTTTCATACAATGAATTCACAGCTCAATTATTATTACTCAATTGTACAAGAAACAAATAATATACATAAGTAGCATTGGAACTTAATTACAATTTGTTCACTATAAGGTGTATACGAATTTTGCTTTAAATTTACATTGATCTAGATTAAAAAGAATGCAAATGTATTTCATAGTATTGCCTATTGCATTTCAGTATGTATAGTTATGTCAATAATGTATTCTGACTGTATTTGGACACATAATTTAATATTTAGGTTTACCTTTGACAATGATCCAATTCCAAATATCGTGTCACCATTAGTGTCGTACCAATTTTCGAGATCTCTATAACCATAGCCTCTTGACATTAATGCTGTCGTTCCATTGTCCTTAACTATAGCTAATCCCAGGCCAGTTATATTATGATATGGTATAAAAGTTCTCTGTACCACTGTGTCAATAACTCTTTGGATTTGAGGATCTAAGCTCAAGGCAAGAGATAGTACGGTGAAGAAGGTCGCTGGTAACACAATTAACTTCATTGTTTCTTTATGTATGTATTACATTTACACATATAACAAAATATGCAAGAAAATCTTATTTAACACTTTTTTGTTGTAAATACTAATTCGAAATTTTAACGAGAGAAATCCTTCTGGTTAAAAAACTAAATAGTTATGCGATTTCTTACAAAATAAACAAATTCATATATAATATAGGTAAGTATAAATATATTATAACGATTCTACATGTATCGGATAATCAGCTATCTACATGAATATCGATTGTAAAGTGTTTTCTTTTGCTTTCTGAAAATATCAAACTGAAATACTTGATTTTGTGCTTGGTATGAGTATGAAGTATAATGAATCATAAGCATGATTATGATTGAATTAAGGCTACTGTTGTTGCTCCCAAGTCAAGTCATGCAGCTGCCTAATTGCAAAATAGAGTATCTTATCGTTACGCACTTGGGATTGAAAATGAACACTAATTCTGCTTTGGTATGGACGCATATACGTAATGTATTTGAGGATCAAAGCATACCTATACACACTTACCATATCTTTATGTTCACATACATTACCTATACTACTGTACATTAGTATTTAGTTGCAAATTGATAATGCAAATAGTGTTATAAGGATGTAGATGTCAATAAAACTAGATTTGTAACACTTGAGTGCTCATTACAGCCTTATTAATATTATTAATGAACACTTTACGTTGTGGGCTGTGTGTATGGAAGAGATTATGTATTTTAAAAAGCATACTCATACATGTACTCAGATAAGATTGATTGTATGAATATTATAGAATTTCCAATTACACTAACTAAGATATAAGTTTGCGTACTGTGCATAATATATAGTACAGAGACTATATAACAGTTCAATTAACAATAGTGTCTGTCTTGTATGTTCCTTAGTAAATGTAACACAGCTACGGCTACAGATAGGTGTTACATAATCATTACAAAATGTTCTTATCAACATTTAATTTATGTATTAATATTAAGGAAAATCCGTCCAGTACAAATTAAGGAAGGAAATTAAATAATGCTGAAATATAAATGACAGATGAATTGAGAGCAGCTATAAGAAACAGTAAAAATTACAGTATGTTAATACTTAGCGTAGGTATCTACGTACATATTAAATGTGAATATGTATGATTATATTATGTTAGTTGGTACCATTATATCATGTAAAACGGCAACAATTTTATGTAGTTTGTCTCATGGTAAACTATTTATATTAAGATTATTTTGTGTATTTATAACTTAGCAAAAGCGTCAGAACAGGTTACGAAGAAAACGTGTGTAAGCAAATAAGAAAACATTTTTGGGATTCTGGGAACATTATAAAATGCTCTTTCATGCTTTACTGATTTTGGTATTTTTCCGCTTTATTAGTACACACATAAGATTTATGAACTATATAACAACACTACAGACCTAATTTCATTCGTAAATATGTGATGCATGATATTGACATGATATAAATATTAACTCTGCATACTTTTACTCGTTTAATGTATACATTTGCATTTATTTGCACTGCCTTTGGCGCAATTCAGTAATTCGAGCATGATGTTCCTCTTCATTTTGTAGGCAGTAGGCAATTTCCAGTAAATCACTAGCTGTATCATCAGTAGCATCATTGTTTACAGCTCGTCTGAAAAAAATAGTACGTATATAAATTAATGAGCGGACACAGTTGACGTATGTATGCACAAAAAATCGTAAAAATTGTAATGCATTTTTCAAACTTTTTCCTTGAAAGATTTTCTTCTTGGATTGGTCTGCCAAGTCGGTGTATAAAAGGGGATCCAATGTATGACCCTTGGACACATGCGTCTAATACTGTCATTGAGGAATTGACTGAAGCCAACAGCATGTTATCGAACAGAGTTTCTCTGCTTAGCTTACAATGCCGGCTCCTTTACAATAGAAATCAATATTAATTTTTCAGTAAGCCTGCCATATATCCCAATTTAGGGAAATTGTCTCGATTTTGTCGTACATTTGAAAACATGACCAATTTTAGTTTATCTTAGAATAATTTGGCATAGAATATTGAAACATTTTCATGGATATTATAACCATAAGTATGCGGGACTACATTAAAGCTCTTTTAGTCATAAAACACGGCTATTTAACAAAACAACATTAGTTAACGTGAATGTGTCCCTTTTTTGTCCCCTACTGAAATCAGGTACCCTCTTAATATATTGGTATGTGAAAAAAATTCATAGAAAAAATATAATTACCATCTAATTTGTATTGTATTATGAAACAGCTCTTCCATTGCAGTTTGATAACGATGGTGTAAATTAATGTTGCCCTTAAATTTGGTAAAACACATTCCATGTACAAAATCAACAATGTGCCAAACTGCATCAATAACAACGTCATATTTTCCCCATCTGAAGGAATCTAAAGTAGGTTGGTAGTCGACAGAGTGAATTTCTCCATTTAAATCTTCCTTTTGAATTGTTTCCACCTTTTTAGTAATAAAATACAAATATATTTTTTTTGTAACTTAATTGATTCTTTTAAAAATCCTCCTAAATTTAATCACCGTTAAATCTGTAGCACATCTACTGCCAGTCAAAGTCAACGCATAGGAATCCCCTGATGTGCAGCCATCCAAAGCATTCATTAACAACTCAAAGTTGTCGACATCGACATCTTGAACCTTCTCTGTGCCTTGCTCTTTGAGAAGAAATAAGAAAGCGTGAACAACTGAATCGACAAACTTCGAACTAAGATACATTGGGTCACAGCTTCCGCGTATTATTTCCGCTGACTTTTGCAACAATTGAACTGATCTTAAATTGCTATGAACACTTTCTGGGCTGATGCCTGCCAAGAAGTAGAACATTCGCTTTGTTTGGGCCATAAGCTCCTTCGCAATCATTTCGTTGGTCATGTTGTGATTGTTCTCATCGTCTAGACTCACAGTTTGACGCTTTTTTCTTAAGTGATTATTTTCACCTTCATTCAATGAAAAGCGTTGATCCTCTTGAGATTCTGATGATGAATGGGCACAGTGAGGAGTCAAATAGTTGTCTAAATCTAATTAACAACAATAAGAACAAATGCCAATTTTAACAATAATCTTTCAAAATTCATCAAAAAATTCAATGCTCACATTTCTCCCAATTTTTTTTAATATACTTCCACATTTTTTACAAAAATATTTTTTCCAAATTGAATTTTTTGATATAATGTGCAATACATAATTCACTTACCATCATTTGGCAACAATTCTTCGTATTGGGAATTTAAACCAGGTGTATAATAATGGTTATTCATCAACAGTTGTACCTATTGACAATTATAATCATACAATATACAAATATTTTTTATGTAAAATGGACGATTCTTTCTTGTATTGGAAATTCTACTGAAGCCTTACATTAACTGATTGCTTCTTTTCCCCACATTGCCATTTATTTTCTGGGCAAACATTACTTTTGAAGCAGAACCTTTAAAATAAAAAGTATTTTAAAATTCCAAGATTATTTTTCATTTTTAGGTACCCTACTATTCATAAAAACAATATTTTAGGTACCTATTTGGATCTCCCTGAACTGTATGAATAGTCTGAGGTTTTTTAAATAGTAGTCCTGCAGGGCAATGATAATATCTATCTGCACTGTGAGTTTTATTATCAACAAGTGCATGTAGTCCATTATGGCAAAAATTCACATTTGATTCAACAATTTTCAATACTAGAAATGAGTAAAGGAATGACACAGACTTCATTTTTATCAGATAATTATGAATGTAATTGTCTATACTATGCAAACATAAAAAAGTGAGAGTCTACAACTCTATAATTTGGAAATAGATCAAGTAGTATGCGTATTTATCGCAATCTAGATAAAAGTATCGTAGATTATTGTAGCAACTACCTATACTAGTCACTGATAATCTAAAATCATACAAGTAAGTTTAATGTATTGTATTGTATATAGATCATAGTCAAAAGCCTAGGAAGACAATGACTGTATAGCAATTTTATTGCACCTATAATGAATACATTGTTAATACATTGCATATCATTAAGCTGTATAGGTACTAGAATTAATTACAACTAAACGATTTAGTAAAGTAGAAGTTACATAAATTATAAGAATGATCAATTAATTAAAAGTTGATAAAGGAGGAAGTAAATTACACACTAGTTTTCAATGGAATAAATGCTTCTGTTCATTGCTCCTTGTAAATATGTCTACAGTATCGATAGTAGGCACTAATAATAATGCATTTGTCCCATTCGCGGAGCTATAAATATGATTATTCCTGCTTAACTTTAATTATTCGCATAAATAAAGGCATTATCACCCTTTAGGTATGTATTGTCCTAATTAAGGTTCAATGCATCAATCAATTTTAATGTCTATGTATTATCAAGGAGACAGGTTTTGTTACTACCTTTTTAATAGATACCTCCTAAATATAATTCACAGAAATTCATTTCAATAATAATAGCGTTTCAAAGTTCATGACTGAAAAAAGTCAATGCATTTTCATTTGATTCAAATGCAAAATTATGATGTACAGATACATACTGACTACACGCACGGAACCTACACCAACATATTATGATTACGAATGTACAATACATAGAATTTGTGGCAGAATCTGGAGCATAAGCTTTTACAGTTTGCAAAATTGATTCATTGATTCAATATGCATTAAGTAACATTGTATACTAAAAAATTCTGCGGATGCACAAAATACTTATACTTGTAACTCAATATACAGAGAGAGAACATTACGCTTGTTATTCCTGACATCTACAAACAAATCAGCAGATTTATTAACCTACATTATCTAAGACAGCTTTTAATTACTAATATCGAATATTGCTTGCATACATATGATGTTTATTCATTACTTATTATTATTTGACAATAAATTATAATAATTGATATGAAAAAAATAACTTTGCTTGTACGAAAAAATATTTGCTAACAATGCAATAATAATATAAGGTGCAGTCACAAAAATACCGATGACGATTACGCAATATTATTTTATTCCCATTGCCAAAGACAAATGACCAAGAGTTAAAATGTCTACTTAAACTAGAAACACAGTTAGATAAGTTTCAAGATCTCTGAAAATGTAACATCATTATGAATGATGTTATTAATTACTATGAATTTACTGTGTAAAACAAACGCTGATCTGATTGTTGAAAGTTTATCGGCATTCCTTTGTGATTGTGTCCATAAATATTCATGATCTCTTCTCTCATGCATTCAAACTAAAGCATTTAGTACAGACGATATTTATTGTTCACTTAAGTATAAATATGTATTCATTACATAACAAATTCAAAAGTGTTTAAATAATAGGTAAAAGATTAATTTCTATCCTTGTGCCCATAAATATTGATATTGACATGTTTTTGTACCCGCTCAAAGTGCAGAGTTAAAATAAAATACTCCTAAAACACAAACCCACTTACTAATGCAAACAAAACAGTAATAATTAAAGCATCTACTTTCCGTGCTAATAACACTTGCCAATTGCTTATTTTCCGCTTTGAGTATTTAGAATAATGCACATATCCGTCAATTGGATTTTGACTTATAACCTCTTATCTATAATATGTAATTTTGGGCTCAATCAGTCATTACAGTATAAAGCTGATAAATCAATGACCATGGACACTGAGGGAAGTATGGCTGTGACAAGACAAATGTTCGATTATGATTTCATCTGCCAACTTTAACATATGGAACAGTTCTCATTGCATTATCCTATGAATATTATTGACTCACCTGAACTGAACTCATTAAATATATTTTAACATCGATAATTCTGTTTGCCAGGTTCTTATAAAAGCATGTTGACAATAAATACGCTAAGTACTTGCTGTTTATATAATTATGGTACAAAATTACACGTAGTGTATGTTAGGTACACGTATAATATCAAATGACTAATAAAAGTGAAGCAAAATATGTACAAGTACCTATTTTACATGCAAACTGACATAACATAAAGGATTACAGTATAATACTGTTTAGGTATACAGATATACATTACAGTAGTTTATCGTCTCATCTTGTTTGTCATGATTAATTATTTACATAGTTATTTACATGCAGGTTAGTACATACGTACCTCTATTTGCATCATTTTTTTTAACAAACTCTGGAGTCATTCTCGGCTTTTGCTCCATTTACGGTGACGACGAGATAAAATTCAAATATAAAAGTGAGCATTTTTCTTCCTATGTTGCATAACCTCATTTGATTTCGATAGAAGCGATAAAACCGCAAACTCAGACCAAACCAGATTTACCCAGCTATTTATATATTTGCATTTGATACATTCAAATCCATTTCCAAATCTGCTTTTGCAGAATACAGTTTACAACAACAATTTTCAGAAATCTCAATCTCAATACTAAAATACTAATCAAAATGATCGCCCAAACATTTCTCGTTGCTCTGCTTGTAGCAGCCGCTGCAGCAAAAGACGTAAGTTGAAATTTTAACTATAGAATTTCATTTGAAATATATTTTATTTCAATTTTCTTGATTCTCATTAGAATTTCCTTTGAAATAGTGCATATTAGATATTAATTTGACTTTATTAATTCCTTCGATTTCAATTTCATTTGAAATGCTTTGTTTCCAATGCAATTTCCATTATATAAGTAGAATACATGGTACTACATACAGAATACTTTTATATACTTAGTTAATATTTGTGTTGTGTACGTGCTACAATATAATATTTATTTTTATTCACAGGGAAAGCCATGCCGCTGTACATTCGACTATTCACCTCTTTGTGGAAGTGACAGAGTAGTTTATCCAAACAAATGCCTATTTAACTGTGCAAAGGAGGATAATCCATGTAAGCAATAAAACAATATACAATTTTCTAAAATTTAGATTTTTTGTACATCTTTTTTAAACAAAAATTATTTTATTTTTAGCTTTGACAGTTCTTACTGAAGGACTGTACTGTCCAGAATCAAAATCCGTAAGCTTTTCATTAAATAATAAACCCATCTTTTCCTAAAACCATAAAACTTGGTTTTGTTTTGACAATTACTGGCAATTAAACCAGTAACTGCGTTTGCGTTCCTATACCTGTTTTCCTTAAATATTGACAAGAGATGCGATGCAAGCAAATTAATATCATGTAAACATGTTTCAGATTGAAGACTCCAAAGATACTTGTATTTGCACAATGGAGATGCGACCGCTGTGCGGGTCTGATAATCAAGTTTATGGGAACCCCTGTCTATTTGATTGTGCCAAGAAGACTAACCCATGTAAATAATTTTTCTATTCACATTAACAACACATGACATGATTGATGATTATATATAATTACGATGTATTTATGATTAGTATAATAACTATGACCTTGCTTTGGCTGGGAATGGGACCTATGTAAATAAGTATTTATGTATGTTTATTTTTGCCTTTAGCTCTAACTGTATTGCACACTGGAAACTGCGATTCGGAACCAGAGCTACTTCAAATTGCAATTGATGTGAGTTGACAGTAAACAGTCTATTTTTGTTATTTTATTGGTTTAGGTATTTCTATTTACACCAATTTGAGATGATAGGCATGTGGATTAACTCAAATCAAAAGATAATCCCAATCGCAAGTGTTGCACAATTATAGGAAACATATTTCCTTATGATTATGATGCACATATGTCAAAGGCATTTGAGACTGATTGGATACATGCATCAATCCATATCTACTATAGTACAAATATTTAATGTATTATTCTCAACCAATTAAAATTTTGGTTAATATCGATACGCATTCATAGTAAACCTTATATAAGGTTACACGAGACACTTTGCATAATTGGACTCTTAGGGTTTTCCCTTTATAATTTTCCATAATACAAGAGTCCCGTGCCCGATTGCTCTAAATGTGTATGACATAATTATCTATACTTAAATATTTTATTCATAACATTTGCAAATATAATTATGTTTTTTGCAGCCTCCAGTTTCAGAACCATGCATTTGTACCAGGGAATTTAAGCCTGTCTGCGGATCCACAAAAGGGAAGGAAATAACCTACGGCAATCAGTGTGAATTCAATTGTGCTTTGGAACGAAATCCTGGTTAGTGTTTATTTTCTGTTGACATATATATCCATTATAATTTAATCCAATCGTATTTCCTATCTATTTGTTATCTTTGTATAATAATACCTGCTTTTCCAAGTTTAGTGAATACCAAATCATGAAACTAATGTTTACGCTGTCCATTAACAGATTTGAGATTAGTAAGTGCAACTGAATGCGGGGCATGACTGGATGAACTAAAGCTCAAACTTCCAATGAACATCGGAATTCCCACTCGTAAATGAAAAGTACAATGAGTAGAGCACAGCAATTTTATTTAAAATTTTTATGTATGTATTCACATCTTTTAGAATATATGCTGGCTTTGGCCACTAGATCAGAACTACTCACTTTGTAGCAGAGATGTGAACTTCCGTAGCATTTGTATTAACACAGACTAGACTTAATAATTCTCTTTGTACTTATGTAATAGATTAACTTGTAAATAAAAGCACAAAAACACTTGTTGCAAAAATAAAATACCATTAATTCTAAAATATTTTGAGATTTTGTAAGCCCAGTTATCATTTGCGGTTGACATTGTCCTTTAGACTTTACTTCTATTTTCCTATAATTGACTAATTTCTGTTGAAAGCACTGGAATTACCAAATATACGATTCATTGCTCCACTCCAATTTCCTTTAATTAAGTATGCAGGAACAGATATTTTAGAATGATATAAAATTTTTGGCATCTCATTGCTTTGTTAGTTTAATCCGTTTAATTCAAGTATAAGTAAACTGCTACTGCACGAATGTGATGTCCTGTTACTGTGCTTCATATATAACATGCTGACATGCTGACTTAAATTATCATTTTAAATATATGTACCTTATCTAAAATCCTTGTGCTTTGTTGGTAGCTAATAATGAAGGGCATCTATACACATTGTTCTACACACAAATACAAATTCATGCTAAAATTCTGTATTTAGTGTGTATTATATTATTATGTGCTTTTAATGAAGGTTTCTTTGTGGGCATCATTTTCTTCTCATAAAAGTTTTACATTTAAGGCAGTTAGTAGAATCACCAAATTGTAAAAGTTAATTATGTAAATGTAGAAATATCAGTCATTTTTGAAAGCTTTCTATTTGTGATGCTGTGTTATGTTAACACACATTTACTATGAGCGCGAGCGTAAGCGTAATGCAATGTTTCTTTCTCAAAATGTTTTCTTATCTTGGTTGAGGCATAATGTAATTTTAACCTTTGCATGTAATATTTTTTGCAATCATGTAAATAAGTATTACTTAGTTATTATTTATTTAATAAATAATTAGGACTTAAAAAATAATTTAGATGTACTATGCAGAATTAACAGTTAATATATTACTTACAGACGTAGACCATATCAATTTTATGTACTTAGCTTTAGCTTGCTTTTTACTTGCACTAAATTCTTTACGAAGACTAGCTGACTGTATTGAAGTCAAGATTGCCTTGAAGAAAGGCGGCAGCAAAACAAACTTAACAGCAGGCAATACACAACTTTGTTATTTTGACATTTTGAGTCGATGATGTTTGTTTGTGATTTAGCAAATTAATTTAAATTAAAATGCGATAAATACCCAATTTTAATTATGAATTAATTTTTACAAATCTAGATCAATAATTCTTAATTCTTTAATACCCTACATAACCAAGGGAAGTTAGTGAAATGGAGGAAATCCACAGGTACGCTATCCGACGAAATGCACCTAAATTAGCGGAAATTGCCAATGATTCTTTTGCCAATCTGTTGAATGAACTTAAAAGAAGAAAGGTTTTTACAGAGATCATGATCAACGACATACAGGTAAGGAAAATTATATGTTTTTAGCACCTCGTTTAAAATAATGATGGATAGGGGTGCTATGTCTCTTTAAATGTTCAAGTATTATATTTTATTAGTTGGTAGTAGTTGGTAGTAATACAAATTAATTATTTTGGTTTAATTTTTCAGCAAAGCCCTTACCCTCTTAGCGACAAGAAGTTGAAATTATTTATGGACATTCAACGACGAGGGCCAACTGCATTTGAAGAGTTGATCCAATCCTTATGTGTCATTGGAAGTACTGACCTTGCAGTTCTGCTCAGAACTGACATTGAAGTAAATAATTCAGATGAAATTGAAGTTAGTTCTGATGTAGCCGAAGGTGGGAGTAATTTCGAAGGAAATGACGAAGTGGATGCCACCGTTATAGAACGTCCCCATGCCAGGTAGTGTTTAGTTGTTAGTTGTTAGTACCCATTTTTAATATTAAGACAAAGCATGAGAACAAATAATTTGGGACACTGGGTTATTGCTTGTTTTATTATTAATGTAATTATGAATTATGTGATCACTTTTTCCTAGGAATATTTCGGAGAACAATAAACCTGAGTTTGAGTTAACTGAAGTTCATAAAAATATAAGCGGAAACAGCGAAGGAACTATTCCAAATCCTCCAGCCGATAGTGAAATAACCCTTGCTACCCTATACAACAATGGTGAACGCAGAGATGTAAGTAAAAGGTACTTTTACTGGAGTTACCGTGATCTCTATATATGTACCTTTTTTACTAACAATCGTGCAAACTGTAAAAAGATATTTCCTTGATTAGTGTTATCCTATGAAATCAAAGCCGAGAGGAAAAGCCTTGGTCATCAACGTTATAAAGTTTCCCGAAGCAGGTAAGGAGCGTAAAGGAGCTTCAGCCGATACAGAAAACTTACGGAAATTGTTTAGACAGCTGGATTTCACAGCTACGTTTGTAGAAGACCCTACAGAAGAGGTATGTCTATGTCATTATACATAATACTGGTTTTTATGATTATGTTGTGTTTCATATAGCTTTAGTTTATAACGTCTGGATTATTGTAGGATTTGTCGGGAGAAGATGGAGCGATAAATAAGTTTATAAACGAATTCTCAGCTGACCCAGCCGACTGCTGCATTGTCGTAGTAATGTCTCATGGAGAGGAGCATTACAAAATTCGAATGTCCGATGGAAACTACATTGATTTTTATAGAGTTATTCAAAGGAAGTTTAGTAATGAAAAGTTTAAGAAAGCCAGCGGCAAGCCAAAAGCTTTCTTCTTTCAAGCATGCCGAGGAAAATCATATAATCATGTTTTAAATGATATTTCATCTCAGAGTCAATCTCCCGAGCCTCAACCGATTTCCACCAAGCGCTTCAAAGCTGACGGATCCAATGAAAACAAACGAAAAACTTTGAGAGGACCATCAGACATAATTATTATTAATTCAACAGTGCCAGGATTTAAGTCCATGAGGGACGAAAAAAAAGGAACCATTTTTATACTAAGTGTGTGCGACGTAATAAGGAAGCATGCTCATCATATGCACCTAGAAGAAATGATAAACCTTGTAAGAAAGAGAAATTTTTAATTTAAAAGTTTATTTTTGTAATAAAGCAACTTAGCAATTGGAAATTGTAATTAATTTTTCAGATTAACGAAGAATTAGCTGAACAATACGATTATGACCATGGACGGGAAGTTCGCCAAAATGTTCACACGGAAAAAATGTTTCCATTTAAAAAGTTGTACTTTAATCCCGGACTCTACCCGACTAATGATGATCTACGCCAAATTGACGATGGAGCCTAATTTTTTATTAACTAAATATTTTTATGTCCATTTTAATCCTTCAATTAGTTGTTAGAATTGGTGTTTATAAAACACAAGACAGTTTTCCCTCATCAGCATGGCTCAAATTTATGAACCTTTAAACCTGCAAAACAAAATATAATGTGATTTTATGGAGCTAGATTAGACTAGATATGTCAGTGCTACACCTACGACTTCAGCGTTTTGTTTAAATAATAATTTTTATAAGCAAAGTAAATGAGATATACATACATATATAATCACTTAATTATGTATGTGCATGACTTTTATAAACTATATATTATACTTACATTTTTTTTTAGCTTTTTACAATTGTTAAATTATATATCCTGGATGAACATCTAGGCTAATTAAATTTTCTACAAAATCTGACGGTAAATTACCATTCTTACAAGCGTTACTTACTTTTATTAATGCATTGACCTCTTTCAAATTCACACATATTTTTGTAATTCACACCATCCGTTCCACATAATGGTCTATCAATTTCATTGCAGTCCCATTGGCAATTTCCTTCCTCGACTTCAGTATTTGGCTCCTTGACGCGCAATACACAGACAATAGCATTTATAATCCAACCAAAACGCGTATTATTTTGAAAAAATTTTAAAAAGTATTTATGAATAATAACATAATAATACGTTCCCTTACACATTTGCCCTTATGAAGTATATTCAAATCTAAAATTGCAAGGATTACATACTTATTTCATTATATTTCCATAAATCCACTTTTAAGTTATTCAATTCAGAAGGTTGAAGGTACGTGCAATATAGTGAAATATTAAGATATGATAGAAAACGTAATTACCTGGCCTATAGCACTTAATTTGCTGGAATTCACAATCATTTCTGTACGTTTTACCTATTGTTACGTAATTTTTTTATTATTATGAATTAGAATTACCCATTTTGTCATTATGTGATATTTTACCGTTAGATGCACAAAGAGCTTCTTCTTCGAAAGGGCAGATCTTCTTTTGACACTTATCAGCTACCTCCGAAGTTGGCTTTACATATTTTAACAGATTTCAAATTAGTGACAAGGATATTGCATGCAAACAAATATAAAATACATGAATAAGGTACCTGAAGATTTAAATGTAGGTATCAATAAATAAAAGTGGGCAATTCTTACACAATTCCTCTTTCTGGTTGCGCTAAGATCTATGTAGGAATAGGATTACAAAAAAGAGGATTATTATTGAAAGTCACCTAATTATTTTACCTTTCTACGAATGTAATGTTATTTATAAATTATTGTAATGTTATGTAATGTTATTTATTTATAAATAAATAAGCAAAATTTAACAGTCTAATCGATGTACTTCTATTTTTGCAATAAGCACGTGTAAAGAAGCAATCATTTCTGTAAATTTTTCCGTCTGATCCACAAATTGGATCATTTTCCATACTGCATTCTTGTGAAATTCCACATACATCTGTGGATGTTGCAACCATGTCGTATGTTGAAGCTGAATTCGGAGGATGTAAATTCGTCCCTATATCTTCCTGTACCAAATGCCATTGCAAAAATCAATCAAACTTGATTAATTATTTAAATAATAAATTTTTTGGGGCTATATGGTAGGAGTTTCCAACATGCTCAAGAACTTACACAGGCACCTTGCAGAAAAACTGTTAGTTCTGTTTTTGCAAATAAAAAAGCACAGATTTATTATTTGTCTAAAGATTACTCTTACTTATAAGTAATTGTCTGCAAATCTGTTCTCATTAACTATAGCATATATAATTAAGTAACCATAAAATTAATTGTGAATAATGTGTGTACTTACTGGGATTCATACATTTTGCTTGTGCGAATTTACACGAATTGGGATATGTTTGTCCATCTTTTATCCATTAAAAACCATATTATTATATAAAATATTATTTTGTTATCAATGCCACAATATATAACTTCCTTCTATAGGTTACAGGTCTTTAGCATACCCGATCCACATAACGGGACATAGTCCGTCCCACAGATGAAGGCAAAACATTTCTGCTTATTCCGAATATACTATTAAAACAAAAAGTCACTTTTACTTCATTAGTAGAAGATTTATTTATTGTCAATTAAATGTTAAACTTTTTAGGAAAACTCACGTTGTAGCCGTCACAATTGCTTATGGAAAACATATTAAAGAAGAGTAAACAAAATGGCAATAATGTCAATGAGCTACTCATTTTTAAATCCTAAAGGCTTAATAAGTATAGTTAAATGATGTTCCTTACCGTTGACAAACAAATCCGCTACTTAATGAAGCTTCTATTTATATTATGAAAATTCGAAGTCAAGTCATTGCCGACGATTATCAATAATGAAAGTGAAACTCTCAAGCATGCAAATACTTTACAAATAATAGTATATTTAAGTATATCAACAGTTTTATTACTACACAGATACCAATTACGATAAGACTAATTGCTACATGTTTGCATGTACCTGAAATAAACTGCTAAGGTACATACAAGCATATATGTAGTACATAATTAAGAAACATAAAAACAGTATTTATTGTTTGCCTAGCAGTGTGTTTGACCCAATTGAGGGAATCTAGTCCGGATATGAATAATTTATCCAGGTTTCGGTTTCATTCTCAACACTTAAAATCCTCTCACCTTGGTTGTGTTGTGTATTTTGTACTAGTTACATGATTTTGATTACATACAGTAGGAGACAAAGTGATGTTAAGTATACTACTATACGTATGATAAATATTTATGTTTAAATGTACTACAAACTATACGTACAAAGAAGCAAATAAAGTACTACAGAGGATATACTTATATGTATTACACTAATATTGATGCTGATAATATATGATTATAATCTTTCCAGTGCTAAATAAACTGTATTACATAATAGATGCACCTGTATTATACAAATTACGTTCGCTAACAAATTATATTTACATGTTGTTTGCAGTCATCCTATTGTATATTATATTAGATAGAACATAGAATTATTACAAAGGCGATTCTTTCAATCCTTTTTACAAATGCTTGCTAAATTCTATCTTCCATTCATCGCATAATATGGCTAATAACATGTTTAGTCTGTTGTATTGTAGAAGAGGAGTTCAATTTAATTGGCTTGAAATACATTATTCAATAAAAAATGTCCTATACGTAGTCAATCTAGTTGACAGTTTAAAAAGTACAAACGCAAGTGCAACGAATGAGTTTTGTTGCAGAAATTCACACGTAAAACAGGAGAATGTCAGCTAAAAGATACATGCACCGGCACCCTTCATCCGTAGACCTTCAAAAAAAATTACAGAAAGAATAAAAGATTGTATTAATTGAGTTTTTAGCCCGCCCGAGTGTGCGAGGCTGGCTTATGTAATCGCAATGTCTGTCCGTGCGTCCGTCCGTGCGTCCG
>JAQFYC010002534.1:0-25078 GCA_034694165.1 Tomocerus mixtus | reverse complement strand
ATCAAGTTATGTCGGGACCAGAGTACGATTTCACGAGCCCAATCCTACACCCAGGAAAACTGTTACGTGGCACGATCTACTCTGTGTAATGCAATAAAAAATGGATTGATTCAGTTTCGTCCATTCTTCTATGTAAATTGTCTGAAGCCATTGCAAAAGTTAACGTAGTTGACTTCCTCGAGGATGAGTTTCAAAAGAACTTAGTATGTTATGGCTAAGGAATAAGGCAACAAAATGTTTCTGGAAAATGAAAATTTTTCCCATGAAAAGAAATGTATTTCACAGGTCATAGTCTAGTTCTCTAGGATTTTTCATTCAAATGTCAGTCCAGAATTTGCATTGGTCTTGTAAGAAAGGGACGAAAATGCTCCGCTAAGTTTAGATTACTGTATATTTATTCATATTTCTACACATAAGGATAAAGAGCCACTGATATTTACAAACATCTGCCGTAACCACATCGTAAGAATGAACTTTTAAGAAATCATATTTTATTCACGCATATTACGACGGAGAAAGTTATTCATAGCGTCAAGTCGTAGTTGCGTGTAATGTAGTAATGGAAGTGTGACAATTTACACAAACATCAAAAGAAATTCTCAGGAAAGTCACTCAACTCAATTTGGTGTCTTTGTTAGCATATTTCGTTGCACCATAGTCATACTCAGAACACTTCACATTTACTACCACATGTAATGCATTTTTGCTGTTTGTTGACTACATTCCACACACTGAAAAGTTATAGGGATGTTTATTGTTTCATTTACCTTCAAAGAAAGTTAAGGTATGTAATCACCTGAAGTCTCTCAAACATTATGCATCTTATCGTCCCACGTAGGGACTTATAAATAGTTTCACAATAAACATGCACATATATACTGTACAGAGCTTCCATCCAATTGATATTATATGCAGTTACGTGCATGATAAATATGTGATCTGAATGAGCCCCACACGAAGAAATCGGGGGCAGTAATTTGACATTTTTGGTAGACATTAAAAGAGAAAGCTATCCATAAATTAAATGTGCACGATGTTAAATACATAATAATTATGTTCGTTATAATATAGGCGCTCTGTATTAATAAATGTGTGCGTGGAGTAAATATAATTTACATTGACATAACCTAGGTCGCTTGTTTTACCGTAGCCGAACGAACTATTTTACCAACTCATTAAATATGTTTATATGTCTCTGATATAACAGCTTTGAGCTGTGATGTTGAAACTAGCAGAATTAGAGAGATGTATTTACTTTAGTATTAAAATGCATCAAAATAAGTAACTATCTTAAGTACGACATATAAGACGGTTGATTCTAGGACGGAACAACCCTTGTCTGTCATGGAAAATACCGTAACCGTATATATGGTATAGTATACGCTACACAGATATTACAAATTGAACTTTACTTCATGCACTGTACACATTCAACGAGCTGAATAAAATACTTGCATTATTCAGCCTATCTGTCTTTACGTCTGTATGCAAGAAGATTCCTTATTTTTCTGTTCAAAGGAAGGTCCTAATAATATAAGTTAACCTTATTGTCATTTTAGTCATCTTAATGCATACATTTTCTCATTTCCCAACTATATATTCCAGAATATAATACTGGGAGCTAGTACATAAGTAACACAGTCTATGTATCACTTACCTTTACAGTGAACTACTTAAACTGCATAATAAAGTGTTTCTTTGCTATATTCTATACTTACTCTCCTATGTAGGTATGTCTCGACATTTCTTATTCCATAATTTTATTTTTCGTGTCTAGGACATCTGGCACCTGTTCCTTCCCTTGACAGCCCGTTCGCACTTTAATGGGAAATATCTGTCAGGGGCGGGAAATGTTTATAAGTGGCAAAATCCCATTTCCACGCTTTCGAAAAGCAGCATGAACTAGGAAATTACCACTGTAAGGCAATAGCCTTGCTCACCGGTGAAATAGAGATCTAAAATTCACCGTCATTACATTACCCAAGACTCCAAGACCATTATCCTGCTAGAGTGTAGTATAGTGTAGCTATTATTGTGTATCTATATTCCTCCTAGTGCTAGTAAATTCTCAATGATTATAACTACTTATTTTCCTTTTGACTCTTAGGCACCTTAAAATATATAGGTACGAATAAAAAATGATTGTTTGCCTTTAGTATAGCAATATATATTGAATAGTATGGATTTCGTGGACTAGACGAATTTCTTTACAAGTGTCATGTCATGTCCCGGATGAAGTTTGTCGAACCAGAGCAAAAATACAGCCAACTTTACGATGTTTCGGACTTTTTGGAAACACACCCTTCTAAGTACACTATAACTCTTCTACTTAGATTGTCGAACTTTCAAACTTAAATTCACAATACAGATATTAAGGTGAAATTATTTATGTATATTGCTTTTTACTAGCTCTGGTCTCAATTCTGGTTACGCTTAATATAATAGTTCCATTACCCTATAACGTAAGCATTGAATATCCATGTAGACACCCAAAGTCAATCTTATTAAATTGGCAAATATTAAGCAAGCATACTTTCTGTATAAATTGTTTCTCTTAAGTAAATGACAACTACACTTAAGTGTTAGAATCCTCATAAGTGTCCAAATAAGTCATCTTTCCAGGAGAAGCCAAAAACTTTGTAATTCATAGCCATAGCGTGGACATTTTCAGTTTCAGTTGGGAAAACGAGACTTTGCAAAGTGCCATCACCATCAAAGAATAATGTTAATGATAGCCAAAGTTTTCAAAAGGTAACTTCTGCTACTATACAATATACAGAGTATTATATCCGCTTCATATAGTTTCATGAGAATGATACGTGCTACCCTCCTACACAGAGTCGTTATCCTTCATGTTTATGTTGAAATAAAGTAAGAAGTATACATGCAATCTATAAAATATTGATGTTATATCGCAAAGCTACTGAAATTGGACAAAAGTTACAATGCACGAGAAAATGTACATACTATCAGGTATCCTACAGTATTAGTACAATAAAATAACACAATATTATACCATTTTGCATAAAAATATGCAAAATATCTATTTTCGGTTTATGAATTTCTTATATGGTATGCACTCTACTATATTATGCCATTCCGGTGAAATGAGATCAGTGTAAGTTATAAAATGATGCATCACACAAATGAAAAGCATTTTTGGGGTACCTTACCTATGTATGTATAGGTATGTTCTATATTTTTTATCTTCCCATTTTGTGCCCCAAAGATGATGTTTTCGCTGTTTGGTGGGGGTGTGTTCATATTTTTGTATAGCAAGAAGTATTTGCATCTTCCATAGATCTCATTTCCAAAGTTCACTCAAAGCAATACAGGAGCACAGTAGTTTTGGAATTCAATAACTGCAATATTTTTTATTGACACGAATATTATTTGCCTCTATATACTTTCTTCATCTTATAGTATATGCAATACTAATTTTAGATCTTTATCATACTATTACAAACAAAGCTTACTTAAGTTTGAGATATTTAGAGGATAAAGACAGAAACTGCAACATATTTTGTAACTAACTTTCTCTTTGCCTTTAGTACACATAAATTGCAATTTTCCATAATAGTTGCCATTATGCAATCCAAGTTTTGAGTTAAGCCAAGCCAAGTCAAAGTAATAGTAATTTGTATAATAGAATGCATAGAATATATGCTTTCTATTCAAATCTGCTGACAATAATGAGAGTACTACGTATACATATTACAGTACCTACATTGAGTCGCTTGCGTTTGTATGCAAATCCTGTAGACAGCAGATGATTATAAAGTATAGAGCAAATTAAATCAGGACAATTTTGAGTAGTATCAGTAGGTATATCAGTATTCAGGGCCAGTGCATTCAAAAGAAGTTCTGCAGTTGCCTGACTTTCACAATGATGAATGGAAGAAATGAAGGAACATTTGTAAGTTTTCTGGAGATAGTAGAGAATCGGTGGAGCAAAACAAAGATATAAATCGCAATTACTCGGCACTGCCTCAAAAGCTTTAATGGCACAGGAAATGAGCTCCAAAGATGATGAAAGTAGAGATAAGCTTGTCGCTTCACGGAACATTACAATAAGTAAGTTGAATTGAAACCTTACGTCAACTGATTTCACTCACTCCCATTCTCCCATTTTGATAGAGTCATTATATTATTATTATCTCTACTATATATGTACATACTATACAGAATGCACACAGGACAGTACACGACGGAGGTACTCTGTCTTTACTATCGGGACATGCTAATGGCATCCGAACCTCCTTTTCAATAGCTTTTCTTTTCAGTCCATGAACAGTCAGTGTTATTATACTTAGATAGCTAGAAGTTATATTTTACTAAATATATCTGCCTGTGGTACGTATGTACAAGGTAACCTTTTAGATATAGATAACGTCACCACAAGACGGGAAAGAGGACAGGGTAAGTAATAATCATAATCATGACATGACTCAATCAGACTAGTACTTTTAGTGGTTTGGTTTGGTATCAATACTACGTGCGTTATGTATTGTTTAATATTATGATCCTACCTTATCTACTATATCCACATGACATAACAATTCAAAGAATTATTGAGCTATCAGTACTGAAGATCAACCTACTATCTGTACTTATACAAAGAAACAAATGGACAGGGAACTCACAGCAAGTGCATAATAGTACAGTATTAGAACATTGAATTTTTATTTGACGCTTTGAAATTGTCTCTACGTTTGTTACCCAGCCGAATATCGAAGATTTAATAATAACATAGCAGTATACCATGTCTTTTTGTAA
Source organism: Tomocerus mixtus (assembly GCA_034694165.1). Classification (NCBI taxonomy): domain Eukaryota; kingdom Metazoa; phylum Arthropoda; class Collembola; order Entomobryomorpha; family Tomoceridae; genus Tomocerus; species Tomocerus mixtus. The sequence goes on along the minus strand of JAQFYC010002534.1, from coordinate 20,302 downwards.
CTTTTCATTTAAAGAAAGCTAATAAGTAGATCAAGTGGGTTAGGTAATAACTATTTATCATTTTTAGTAGCCTCCAGCTGTATTTCTATCATTCATATTACCACGTCCTACATACGATTGAATACACCAATGTCTAATACTGTACACATAAGGAAACTTTTGACATAAAAGTTTAAACAGATATTTATATATACGGTATGCTCGAAGCATTTAACATTATGCAGTCCTTGTACTGCCATATATACCTCTTATATAATTTTCTTATTTGCATCTCACAGTCAGCTAGACAATGTGCAATTAGTATGTATTTGTCAACAGATATTGTGTAAACTGCAGACTGTCTTGTTCTCATTAGAGAAGATGCAAAACAAAGTCAAACTTAATTGACAACAGTATACAATAACAATTCACATTATTTTAGATCTCTCTAGTATCACAAATAGAAACTGTCTTAAAAGGAACATCTCTGTTGTTTATATTGACGTAAATTAAGAGCCTTCATAATAAATTTCAAAGAATTTTTAATTCCAACCCCCTCTTTTAATTAATTTCTGTTTGATGATTGTGAAATGTACTTCCTCTTACCAAGTGCTTCAAATCTTTTTGTACGACTGATATTCTTCCTTTAAGCAATTTTACTTCTGCTTGTCGCTGGATGATCATGTTTCAGTTACAGAAACTAAACTAGGGCATGTTAAGATACACCACCCGGTGAAAGAATATAATATTGGCAATACACCTAGCGCATATTAAATGCAAGTAAATAGGCAGTATTTACATTTAAATATTACTTCATATATGTGCACTTAGTATACTGCATTAGTATTTACTAAAATCTAACAGAAATTAGAGCACCCATGCAAAGTACAACTCAATTAGCCCGTATTGTTACATTAATACTTACAATCAATAGGAGAATGTATTTAAATTAAGTAGAAAATATAGTCAACGTCCATCACGAAACGGGTTATCTAACCTTTGAACAAAAAGGCCGAGTATTTAACAATGAAACATTCTGGTTTCAGAAGGGAAGGCCAGTATTACACAATCAGTAGCATTCAAAGTGCGTAAAATTACTATCTACTACAAGGAGACACACTAACGGTAATGCTTTCACTACTTTCCCATATTAATAGATATGGGAGTGAAAATGCGATCAGGACAATTAGGTTATCTAAGATACTAATGTAGTCTAAGTTTATCAAGAAAACTTCTAAAGGAGATTCATTGAGGCGGGGAAAGTTTCTGATTGCTCTCAAATGGCTCTGTAACATGCTAATGCAATTAAGCTTCTTATCATCCGGAATTACTTTCATTTGTTGCGCCCCGTCGCATTCAATCTTTTCATGCTTTCTCCTTTTAGTTTTCTCCATTCCTGGTCTTAATAGCAATAATATCTGCAAAAGTACCTAAGTAGACGTAGAAAAGCTAGGTACACAGTACACTGCACCCAACCCATGTCATACGTAACCTAAGCATTTCCCACCCACCCACTTGACTTAAACAGTCGTACCCTGGCACCGCACGTCACAACACCACAGAAGAGGGATGGAGATGGAAGCAGACCGGTAGACCATAACCATATTATAGTGTGCAGTTCAGTTGAAAGCATACAAAAGTGAAGCTAACAATAATCCAAGCGAAAGCAGATCAGGATCATGCTACTCATAAAATAGTAAACTCCAGTCTTATAGTATAAGTCAACCAGCCAACCAAGAAATGAATATCCTTTCTTTTCTTTAATTCCAGCTGCAGCTCCTCTTTGACTCCATTACTAATACCTAAGGAAGAGGATAACGCAATAAGGATTTAGGGATCATTCACGAATTTCTTTTTCTATCCCGGAATGATAATTTTTGGCTCATGGTTAGCATTAAGAGTTTTAGCAGTCTAACTTTTAACAAGTACAAATTTATTCAATGCAATGGTGATTTTCCATTCCATATTCAGTTTCGCCGATTTTTCATGTAGGCAATAGTTAGGTATATTTTGTAGACTTTTATATTACTCTATTTTATTGGTTTCTCCAAATAGCTTATGAAGGAATATCTTTCCTATGCATACAGACAAAATTATGCAGGATATTAATCTTTATATGCAATTTAGCAGCTTGTGAATAGAGAACATGTTTTTCGTTTGTAAATCTGCAGAGACAAAACATCAAATTAATATGGATTTTCTTTGCATATACTTTCTATACAGTGAGTATTTTATTTACAGAATTATTACCTGTTGCCTCGTGTATAAGTGTACTGGACTCTTGAGAGAAACATTTTGGGTGTCTAGAAATGAAAGATCCGTGAATTTTGTACTGAATTGCCTTTCACACTTCCATAAACAAATTATGTACTGTGTGCTTATGTAGAATTATTAAAAAATGCATATAACTTTCTCTTGTTTTCGTTAATACAATTTATCAAAAATCTACTATATTATAATTGTCCAATAAATCTCCAATAGTGATTTCCAATACAAAATTCAAGCTTCCTGACCTGACCTGTATTACATATTATGTCTCTCTTTCAAAGTAAACAATACTCAAATACAACATTGTGAGTGCATCTCCTTGATATGCTGACAGCACTTTAACATTTTTCGATGACATGGACGAAATAAAGTGACACTGACATAAGTAATCAAAAAGTAAAGTGAAAGCTGCATTAGGAGAAACGAAAATACCAATAATAGTGTAGCAAACATTTTTTTCTAGATATCTAATCTACAGTAATGACTACTGTATTAGTTATTTCTGTTTATTGTAGTTCACGTTAAAACATACCAACCTATAAGCCTAGGTAAGTGGGTCCGATATCTAAAAATAAAAATACAGACCATGAGACGACAGTTAAGGGAGACAATAAATAATAAAGAAAGAGATTACTAAATATTAAATACATTATTGCAGTTCGTTCAACATTTTATGATTGCTTTTCGTTTTCTGTCTTCGCTGGGCAGTGTACCGTATAGATACTTTAGTATACAAAAAAGATTTGCTTGTAATAATAGGAGAATGAACAAGCCCTATAGACTTTGCTGTCATGGTCTTTGGTCTCCAGAAGAAGCAAAAGACAATAATCAATCTTTCCATCCTGAGGGACAGGACTAGGACTTGAGTAAAGATCGTGTGCTGCCCAGCCCTGGGGCACTCTGGAGTTGAATGCACAACGACAATAAATCTCTGTCAACTACACATTGTGCTCACTTGTGATGCCGATTGTGCTCATAGTTTTCACATAAAAGGAGACGGAAAAAACACTTCATTCCATTGAAGGGATGGATAGCCCACATAGTACATCAAATTCTTTCAACCTGGATTTAATGGGGACATATGCGAGGAAAAATCGTTTTGACAAGGTGGACATCAGAAGAAACCGAAAGAAGATATATTATACTGTGTCCAAATGCGATTTTTATGACAACAAAACGTAGTGTGCCATTTACTAACAGTTCATCTACTGACAATGCATAAAAGCATATAATTTATAATCGCCATAATATTAGCTTAGCTTAGCCATAGCTTATTGTGCTGTATAGCTACTAAGTGCATACTTACAATAATAAGTACTTCTGTACATTACATCCATTTTAATTATTAATGTTATGAATAAATTACCTTCTCTATGCCAGCTATAAGCGATTCGGGAGTATAAATTATTAAAATATGTTCTAGATGATGATAGTGCAACAATTGAATGAATGTGTGCAATGAAATCGTTTCTGTAAACCTGTAAAACTAGTGAATACTGAAAAGAATGCGAAACTGTAGCTACTAGGTATTGTGTATTTAATTATAGATCGCTTTAAAAGATCACGCAACTGGTATTTTTGACGTTATTAATTTGTTTATAAAGTAGTTTATGTTGGGAAAGGAATGCAGGGAGAAAGCCTACACAACGTGGTTAATATTTGTAGCGAGCTGAGTTAAATATTGAATTCACAACAAAGAAAATGCTAAGAACTATTGAGACTTTGTTACACAGTTATCTACTAGAATTTTGGACAATAGTGCTTGCTTAGGTATTAACATTTATGATTAGATAGAGAATGACTACAGTTCATTCAGAGCATAAGGATACCTTATGAACAGAATATTCGAGTTTGGAAACTAATGAAAGATCTTCTATGTAAGGCAGTGAGGCAGTGGCCGCCCACACAAAACAAAAGATATTTTGCAAATATAGATATCACAAGCTTGTTTTGAGGCATCTGCACTGCAATGCAGATGGATTTAAATAAATCTTCTTAACATTATTGTTGAATATCTAGGTATTACTTATGCAAAGTTAAATACATCCTTAAAATATTTTCTACCAAAGTATTGTGAGACTGCCCTTAGAGATAACAGTTATATTGAATTATTTCCAGTCTTATTGTGATTCTCTGTTAATCTCATATCTGGCTTAGCTGGCTCGCTAACAATGGCATCATATCATAGTTAACAATTGTATCTATTCCTATTCCCGTCCTTCATAAAGAATTAGGCATCAATACAAAGGCTTACTTTCATAGAATTATTTTGTCACTCATAAATTTTATATCCTTGAAGTTATGCGACATATCGTCGCCTATGCAATCGAAATGTCAAGCACAAGCCCTTGTTTAGAATGCAAAATGCATAGTTTGTGTATGTACAACTCAGGTTCGATTGTGTTCTTTTTATCTCATAATATGTGTACTATATGTACATACTAGTCCTTGAAAGATTTATGCATTTTGCATCCCATAGGAACTTTTGCCTGGCATTTTGACTTGTGTCTTGCATTTTACATTCTAAACTAAATAACCACTATTGCCTGGCATTTAGATTACGTAATTGACATAATAATAAGTGAAAGGAAAAAAGGAACAATTATAATAATTCGAAATGGTTGCATGGTGCACTCGTTTACTCGTTTACTCATTTATTTATGTCATTTCCTATTAATCTGTTCATGTTATCCTGTTTTTGGAGATGCCTGTTATGTGTTATATAATCCAACACACTGAAAATGGGAATTGAAGATCACGTACCTAATATTTAGTTATGTGTTGTAAACCATTCGTGTTTAGTATCGGCATGGGCATAGCTCACTTGTTATAAAAATGATAAGTATGAAGCTGTGACGAGTTATCTATTGTCTGACTGACACGAAAACAACAAACGAAGAGGAGAAATGAAAGGAATTCCGGTGCACATCACGTAGCGTAAAACGATCTCTGGCCTGGTCTGGCCTGGCTGGGCCTGGGAGGGGAATAGAGTCTACAGAAAATAAAAGAAAGCCTGGAGTGGAAAAGTGGGAGAGATAAGAAAGAAAGGACAATAAGATTCAATGAGCGAATGAGTGAGTGTTCTGTGAGTGAAACGGATCTATCCGAGAGAAGTGAATGAACGCAGCTCCAGGGGAACGGAACATAACAGAGCAACAGCATAGTAGTATATCTGTAGTATGGCAGAGAATGGTGTACAAGGCAGGGCGGAAATGGAATGGACATTGTCTTCCATGCAGAAATAGAGAAATTGCATTATTTCCAAACGCGATCTCAACAAAATCATATATAACAGAAATAAGCACATAACCCAACACATCTGAGCCCAATCCCAACTTTATAGATTCCTGCTGCACACTATTGAACATTGAACATCCAACAGAACAAGAATTTTCCCACATGCCAAGATAAATATAGAAATTTTTGGCTGTCTGTAATAAGTACACAGCTAAACTATTTATGTTCAGGGACACAGCTAATAACATTATCTATTTACCTTCCATGTCTCGGGTCGAACTTCATAAATAATTTCTTTTATACACTTCAAAGGTAATGGAAACAAAGTTATTGATATACGCACGTTGCATGCTCCAGCTCAACCCTAAACATTTATGGCCTGATGTGATGGGATAAGCATTATTGTATAGATGTTCACAATAGTAGATCATTTTGCTTGTGTCATAATTTACTGCTATCTATGTACATAGAAAGCTAATTGCTGTTTAAAATTCGACATTCAGCACTAACTTGATTTGGTACTATGTTTACGGTTCAACCCATCTGGCTACATATTAAATGAAAGTTTTTTCATCATTCAAAATTTAAAAGTAGCATTCTTTAAGAAGGTGATTAAATGATAGTGGATGTTTTCCGACATGATAACCTTTCTTGGTAATAAATTGGTATCGCATTGCAGCGAATGTGTCCAATGGTGAAAGTACGTCAACTAACTGGGAACCAATGTGTATTATTAATTGGCAACTATTGCTTTCGGGTAACCTTTGCTTCTAAAATAATTATTATTTTTACAAAATGTGCAACTGAAAGTTTTTGAAAAGCGACCAGTAGTAAGCAAATCATTTTGTTACAACAGTATAGCTTTAGAAATGTATTCCAGTTAAAGAATATTTTCTACAAAATTCAAGACGAAAATATTACGCCTGCAGTCTGCACTGCACCATTTAATACATACCTAGAACAAACAAGGTCATTTCCAATGTAATGTACTAACGTATTAGTCTTATCATACAATACTATGCTTTGTTGTAATTGCATCTCTTTGCGAATGAAATATGCGCTCAATACACAAGGCGTATGTACATGTAATATCTGTAGTCTGGATATTTGGATTACCGAAATAAGCTTCAATTCAATAGATTTATCCAACCTACACGAAACTGCTTTTATTCAATAACCTCCGGTTTGCGGAAATATCCATAGAATTGGATTTTACTTGGCTTTGCCTGAATTGTCATGAGATTTCTTACAATAACTTTGTAGGTATATTCGCTACGTGGGTGCCTTTACAAATTAATGTACTTGTGCACTACGTGGGTGGGTCCCATTGTGCATATTATTTTACCAGCAATAAGCAATACACTTAATATAAAATGCATTGGGAACAAACGTTTAAAAAATATGGTACGGTACACTGAATTATTACATCGCTCAGTTCCTGATGTACTATTTATGTATTGTATGCGAACTAATTCTAGGTAAGTAAAATATAATAACTCTTGCCTAATGTTTTCTAATCCATTGTAATGCCACCATATATGTTTATTTTGACATTGATTATATCTGTCAAAGTATACAAAATTTACATTTCATGATATTAGTACCCAGTTTCCAATTTTCTTTTAGGATATTACGATTCATATTTATTTCTGCGTCGGATGAATGTAAACCAACCTGCGGGAAACCGGATATTCTTGTCACATTGGATAAATAATACAAACTATTCTACTTTTGGCATTTAAATGTTCTTACCACAAGGATTTGATATTTATTGGTAACTGGAAGCTGAAATAACGAATTTCTCTTACATTTTAGTGTTCTCTATACAGAATGCTAATATAAAAGCTAATAATAGACATATCATATTCGCATTAATCCTTACTACTCTATTACTTACACCAATAATTTATCTACATATCTAACTATTTAATGACTCCATGGGGTGTTATAGCTCTAGGGAGTAACTAAAGTCTCTAAAGTCACACTAAACCCAATATTTAGATTAGATGTAAAATGTTTCTGCTATTATACCTATGCATTCAAATAATATATCTACCTACAGATATTACATTACATCTTTATATAAATACGGAAAAGCTAAATATTTTACTATTTTTGGGAATGCTTAATCTTTAATAGCAGAATTACATATATTGTATAGTTATATAGCACAAATGATAGAGAAATAGATAAACTTTCACTTACTTTTCCTATCACTTTGACAAGCATGCAATACTCAATTCTGTTTTTTATTGGGAGAGGGAAAATATTAATATTACCTTGTAAAAATAGATTATATTTGACTTGACTATGAATTTGTTTGCAAGGTAAAGTAAAATAAAGCTTATGAATTGTTTACTAATGCACCAGTTTTGGGACCTACTATAGAACTAACGTCTATCCTTGAGGAATGGGACATGACACGCATAATGGATTATCTAGCAATATGATATATGGGATATAAATATAAACCCAACGAAATAAATAGTAATGGACTAGTGTGCCAATGAATCAAACATATTTTGTTTGAGCATACTTACAGACAACAATCTAAGTACAACCTAAGGACATGTACCTACCTAGAGATGTACGATGTACTACTTGTCGAAATCCACACAAATAACTCAACCTTTGCCAAATCTCCGTTAGGGAAACTGTTTATTCTGAAAGTTGGACCATTATTCACAGAGCTGATTGAGGAGTCTGTGTCTGTAGCGGATATTTTCCTGAGTTGGTTCTCGTTCTTCGTCTAATTTTTTTGGCTCGAATACAACTAAACCTCCCATTTCTATATGGTCGTAAGTTACAACATTGGAAATTCTAGAGAGACAAGACATGTATTGGTGTCTCTAATACTTCTGTACTGTCATTTGGTATTTATGTATTTCTACAGAGTTTAAGAACTACTAAAGGATTTAAGAGGTTTAAGGCCTACATTACAGTTGAGATATATATATTATATATACATACATACATACTAGTGCGGTAATCCCTAAAGAGAAAGCTTCTTTCAAAGATTTTTTTGCTAGCGCAGACAGACAACCTCCTTCAGTTTCCTCTTGACTTTCCCCTCAGTATTATCGTTAGCTTAAGCAATTCAACTTAATCTTATATTCTGCATTGTCATCCATTTGCTTCCTGCATAAACTACTCTTTTACCGACTTTAGAAACGGATTGCAATCTGCTACACATTTTTCAGAAGCCACAGAGATCATCTTTAGTTTCAGAGAAAAGAGAGCAGAACTTTTGACATCTGAATACAGATCAAGCTTAACTCGCTTACTAACCGAAAGATTACCGTTACTCCACTGCACCATATGTATTCAAATTTGATTGAAAATGCCAAACAAATAGAGGCTTGCATTTCATTAACGACCATTTGTTTCATGGATGAAATAACACTATAGACTTTCTCAAGACTTGTCATTAATTGAATTGTAGAAGCAGCTTAAATGAATTTCGTACTACACAGAAGGTACTTTAGCATTCTATGATTCCACTACATTATATTAAGCCAATGCTAAAAGGAAAAAGATTTACGAAGATGGTCTCTTTGTTTTTTAAATTACCATAATTGCATATGCAAATTAAAATAAATTCACACACTGGTATATTGTAGTACAGATTTCGTATTATTAAGTTGTGAAACAACTTCATAGGAACGCTGGGTCTGTCCGTCAGTGCGATAACTGTTGAACGGATCAACTTTTTTGAATTCTGTTTGCAGAAATCAATGAATGTGTTTCACAGTACCCCTGATTGGTTGGGACACTGTGAGATTCTACAATGACTACAACCGCTAATAACTTTTTAACGGTTCAACATTTTTGCATTCTGTTTTCCACGGTAGGTAGTCACTGTTCTGTCTATGTACCGTGCTGTTTCCAGTAACCAATGTATGGCGGCATAATATAAGAATAAGAATATCCTTCAAATAGTAGCAATGCTTTGTATCGTGTAAAAAGCCCACAAAAATGAAATATACGATAGATATGTAATGCTGTTCCGACCGAAACCCTTCAACCGAAAGTAATTATCATATTTTATCGAATAATGGTGTGAAACAGAATGAATATCCCCGACCACATATTTTATTGAACACTCATGAATGCAGAAACAACAGGTGGCGAGTTTAATGAATTTCCACCAAAATTCCTCTACTATATGCATCCATGTCTAAATAATCTTATTATGAGATTAATCAGTACCATAGTAGGCTACGTCTGCGTAAGCTGCAACAATAATAATTTTTGACTCTCTGATTAGTATATTATTTCATTCTGTTCTACTTAACAAAGTGTGAAATTTGACTTTTGAAAAGGGCATAGTTCACACTATGATGTAATCATCCACCAACCAATACCTGTCCCATGTTAATAACGTAAATTAAAACAGCAATAATCTAATCAAATTACCTTGTATCTACAATAAACAAATCACAAGCCCAAAACAATATTCAATTCCTTTGGTAGTTAAACTTTTAATAATGTATCTACTCAAAGGAGATCATAAAGGCAATTGACTACAGAAATCTACTCCAAATAGATTAAAAGCAAACACTATAGAGGTGCCTTTCTCGTTAGGTAAATATAAAATCAAAGACTTTCTGTAAGAGACTTATTTAAAAGGTGGGCAGCACAATACGTTTTACATTTACATAAGCTCTTACTATACTAGTACATATCAGAGTCAAAAGAATGTAATTTCATACTCGATTATACATTTACCTTTTCAGAAAATTCTATCCGCCTATATCTGCGGGTGTATGTATGTACATATATGTCATAAGACACAGAGAATCCTGTAACCTGTAAAAAAAACTCTCTTTACTGAACTTAGCGATAGCCATTGAAATAATAACCCATTTCCTTGAAAGAGTTACAGATCATGGTAAATGGTAACTATTATTGCAAAACATTTCAAAACCAACTTGACTAAAATGTTTGTATATGGACACTACAATTTCTCTCACTGATTTCATTTCGCTAAATGAAAAGTGTTTACTCAAATTTACTAAGGGTGATGCAGGTTTTATGTGCCGTAGACATGTGCAAAGGTTGTTATACATTATCAAAGGATTGTTTAATTACAGTCGCTACTCGCCACAAACGTATATCGTTAATTCATGTAGTGCACGAACCTATAATACAATCCTTATCAAGTCTGCCATATTATGTAATATGTGCCGCTTCGGAAAGGTAAAGGTAGTAAAGGAAATTCAAGCATTATAATTACAAAATCGGCTTATTTACAACCATTTCATTCAGCCTTGAGGAATTCTAATGTTTTCAAGCAGTTTTCAATCTAAAATTCGATTATAAGTAAGATATTCTTTAGCAGTACGTTGCGAACTGTACCTACGGCGAAAATGTATTATCAATGTTCCCACCGAGGCTGTGACGCTACTTGATTTCTAATCTAAATTCAAGATTACTTAGCTGGAAGCAATCATGGTTTGAAATACATGGACACAATCTCCGTAAGAAGAGACACCTGTCCTGTCTTTGCTCTCCTCTTAGGTATAACTACCAATGCCACTTAATTTATACAGCATACACATACATTTCCACTTTTAAAATCTTTGCTTTTCTATTAAATATATTACCTTTACCTGCCGAAGGCAAAGAGTACAGTAATATCTATACCTGTCACCAAAAGAACAACTTTATTTCACTTTCTAATGCATATTTCAATTAATACTTGAATGAAAATTTGATTCAGTACTGCCGCCAAGACCAAGACTTCATTTCTATTTATGTAAAATCCTCTCCTTTTACTACGGTAATGGTTAACTAACTGAAAACGTAATGAAAATTTTCCGAATAATTTTAAAGCGCAGTGTATATCAAAGGTTATAAGTTACGCTATACATATTAATTAAGTATAGCATCATCTTTAGTAGATATTCATACACCCTAGCAATTGATAAGAAAATGTTTGATATCTCCATCTTATAAGTCTTTGTACAAAAAGTAGCAACCCTTAATCGAATTTGGTTTGGCTTCATTTTTCATGGTTTTCCGTAGTTTATTTGGATAAGAATGTCTATTTATCAAAAACATACATTTATCCTGTCAGTTTTACCTTCCATAAAAATATACCGTACACTGTACACTGCAGAAATATATCTGTATATGGCTACTACCAAATTACTAGAGGAAGGCTCCTTTTTCATTTTTCGTACCATATCTTCTCGGAACTCATCAAACCCGTATTTCTTAGTGTATATCCTTCGAAATGTTAATCTAACCAAAGAAAATTCAAAAATATTGTACAATAATTTAAATGTATTTAATTTTTTGTTTTAGTAATTATACTATAGCTTACTTAGGTAATGTTTTGTATTATGGGATATCATTTACATGAATTTTAATTAGTATTTCACATAAATAGCCATCCAAAAGGCACTTTTATTCGAACCCCACAGAAGTGTAAAACATAACTGTGCTGAAACCCCTATTTATAAATATGGAAATTAAAACCGGTGACGGTTCATCAACGGATACGATTCCGGATTGCCACACTCTATAGGTAATATCTATAGTATATTTACTCATTTCATGCAACGAATACAAATCCACAATACAGATCACTATATCTGAGACTGCCACCAGTAATCTGACCGGAAGAGTATACTTTATCCTGAGAGAAATTTTAATATGACGAACATTCTTTCCACAAACAAGATTTCAAGAAGATATTATGAAAGGAACATAGCCTGGCGTGGCCTGTCATTTCGGACGTCAGATGTAAAAACACAAGTAATAGAAAAGTCTACAAATAGATTGACACGCATTCTCTGCTCAAGGATATACTCCACTCAAACGAAGAGAAAACTTACAGGCACTTATTCCTACTTAGAAAAAGAGAAGGCTTTAATAATGTGGTCCTCGTAGAAAACAAACGCTCCGTTTACGTGTACTAGACAAGACACTAGACAGTTGCGGAGAAACGTTGAATCGAAACCACAGCTGTGCTATGAATTCTGAAATGCTTTCTAGAAGGCTAGGCATGAAAATTGAGGAGCGATTGTCTTTAGCTGAAATTGGATTTCAAGATGATGTATGGTTTATTGTCTCATAACTTATTGCTAGACCATTGATATCCTTCCCAAGAAGTAATCCCCAAAAATAACTGGCAGAATTCAGAATCATTACAGGCTAAAACCGGGACACTGTTTATTTACCGCAATTTAAGCTGATAAGTAAGTAAACCTTAGTGGTATTTCTAATTTTAAAGTATTAAACAAAGCACGCCGATGTACCGTATAAAGTATATAGGCACTAAAAGTACGTCCAATTACTTGACAGACTACATTAAAATTACATTAACTCTACATACAAAACATTCTACATAGAGCTGCACAAAACTCTTGGTTACAATGAAGCCAAAATTGGTTTAGCAAGGTGAATTCCAAGCTTTAACATTCAAGAAATTAATCCATTTCGTACTTACATAGTAATTATAAACATACAGTGCGTCAATAAATAAACCCCAAGTGAAAGTCTTTGTGAAAGTTTTGATCCATATTTCTATGTAAAAAGGAAAAGCAAATTATATATTTAGTAGACTCTCAGTAGAATAGATAATCTTATAAATAAATATATAAAGTATTAATAAGATTAGTATACAGTAAAATGAGTAGTTTGTGCAAATACACGTTGGTGGACTAGGTGGACAATCAGGTAGAAAATACTTCGAATAATTACCGGATATATAGCTGCTTAATCAAACTTAATATTAGGACAATTAGGAGTGTACTGCACATATACGTTTACAATACGAATCGTCTGCTAAACACGTCTGAGCATTCTTAACTCTATGTGTACTAAGCAGTTGTAGTTGTAACTGTATACACATGTGACCAGTCCTGATAAACACAAATGTCGTGACAAATGTTCCAAAACTGTAGATTTCTTACTTTCTATTCTGTGAAAGTACTACTTCATAGATGTATTGGTATATTACACGCACTATGGAAGAAATGTTTTCGTTTGAGCCATACATATAAGTGGAATTGCAGACAGAATTTCAGTGCGTGATAATATTTTTGAGCAAAAATCGGTTACGCTTTTGTCAGAAAGGCTAAAGCTATCAACGCACCTTTGAAGACCTTTGTGTTCAACATCAAACACAGAACAGAGCATATATGTCCTAGATACCGAGATCCACACTATACCTTGCATTTTCTTTCAACATGTAATTCATACTTTTACCTATCTAGAGAATTTTAACCTCTTTTCATGCAATATAAGGATTGATGGTTAATAATCCGCCTACTTTTACTTTACGCTTAAAAGATTTTTCCACAATACGTCAATTTTTAGCAAGCAAACTTAAAGTGCCCTACATTATTAGCAAGAGTAGTTTTTTGTGAAAAATAAAGAAAATTCGCATGTACCTACGACATATGTACTGTATGAGAAAGCTGGCGGCGAAGACAAGTGTATACAACATGAACCTACTAGGACATGGACAAGTAATAAAGACGTGAGCTGTATGCAGGTCAGACGTGAAGGACTTTCGAATTGACAATTTTGACTTGTGTAAGTACAATCGTTGGAGCAAAAGTAAAATTCCTTCGTTTCTAGTTTCCACAGTTTGTTACTTTTGACTTGGCGGATAGTTGTTAAAGTTAGTCAAGTTTTAAGTAGTCGCCTTTGTCAAAGAACTCTGCTGAAGTTCATTAGTAGGACTTTGTATGAAACTACCTGCAACGATTTTTGATAAAACTGTGACAGTGACAGCCTCGTGTCCTTTCCAGGTCTATCCTATATTTGTATTGTAGAGTGTACTTTATATTCCTATGTCTTACTCTCTAACCTGACTTATATACTAATTTGAACAAATTGTGGGATGAAAGTCGACTAAACTAAAATCTTTAATGAAACTACTGAACTGGAAACCGTCCGAGGAATAGCAATCACCACTACCGCCATACAATATCTTACCCACACCCACAGGTAAGTACAAACTAAAGATCTAAAAGTATAAACTTCAGCTGAGGCCCAAATTAGTAACACTAATGGAAATCTTCCTTTCGTTCTTTCCTTAATGTTTGGTTAATGTAGGTCTTTCGGATGCACTTTCAGTGCAAGTAAACAGAACATCAAGAGAATGCCAAAGAATGGCTTCGGGAATCGAACTAAGCGTCAAACAATACAGAATGAAAGAAATAGGTATCTAGCCAGGCAATACTAAATAGTACTTACTACTTATAGCTTTTCACGGAATGAATTATTAAGTACTATTTGGCATGTGAACGTGCCTGGAAAAGTAATTGCAACTGAATCCTAAAATTGAATTTTGGAACTACAATGATATAAGAATAGGAGTAAAGAGAAAACTTCATCCTGCAGTACAGTCAGTAGAGTAGTCAGTATGCAGTACGGATACATACTAGTATTGATATATGTATGTACTTTCTCTGCTAATAATATTTAGCGAAACACATGTTCATTACAAGACCTACCTTAAACAATTAATATTTTGAAATTTATTTTAAGATCAACTTTTAGAGGATGCCTTTTAAACACCACATACCAATTTTTGAGTCAAATCCAGTAATAAATAAAATTGATTTTTAAGAACGAAGCCCGTTTTGAATGACCTTTGACATAATATCTTAAAAAATTTTGGAAGTATAATGTAATAGGATTGTCAAGGGTACCTTTTAGTGGTTACATACCAATTTTGAGTCTCATCCTATAATTGGTTGACTTTTACATAACCCAAGCGTATTGGTTGACCTCTGACCTTCCTACATGTCACTGCTTCCGGAAACTTTTATCTGATGAGTTTGAGAGGGTTTATAAGTTCTTTGCTTGATTACATTTTTCAAAAAATATCTATTTGGCTGCACTATCGATTTCAAAATTTTGGCCTTTGATTTGACCTCCAAAGTTTCCGTTTAAATTATTAAGTTGTAGAGTAGGTTTTTACCTAGTATCAAAAAAAGTTGGTTGCAATCGGATAATCGACTGATTTTATACTGAATTTACGGATTTAATTACATTTAACCTCATTGACCCACCGGGGGTGGAGTAGGATTTTTATAAAACATTCTTTGAAGTTACTCAAAGTATACTGCATCTAAACGTTTTTTTTACTTTCATATTTCTTATGCACTCACTCTGATATATTTAACTGACCTATACTCAAAATACAATGCTCCAAGCAAAGATTCCAGCAGTCACTTTGAAAGTTACATTAAGCATTTGAAGAATGCCCGAATACATAATACATAGGATTAGGAAGAAGTATACACATAGGAAGTAGAATCTGTTTTGCTTTATTGGCTCTGCGGGAAGTAGTAGTTTATCGATTTTCTTTCATTCACACTTTGCCTTTCTATTAGCACCCGAGAGAGTTTGAGAAGGACAATGATGAATCTAAACTTTGTGGTGGCAGGTGGAACCCCACTATTAGACTTTCAACTAGGGCGCTCCTTCCTCAACCACTTCACCGCACTGCTAATATAAAACTCAAGTAATTGAAAGCTGTGTGGGGAATTGCTCGGCACCACATTCACATCACAACTAACAGTTTAGATTAAACTGAGATTGTTCTACGTGGATTTCCAATCGAATGCTAATTCAATTATTTTGCAAGTGCCAAATGTATCTAATTGTAAGCTGGGTAAGTAGTAAAGAGGAAATAATACAAATCTACTAGAAGATACAATAACTACACAAACTACAATGTGTCAAGCAATTATAAAATCATTTGTTTTCTCTTTTTACATAGAAATCCATCTCAAAACTTTCACAAATATTTTCCTTTGACTCCATATTATCTTGATGCACTGTACACAGGGCATGCCAAATCAGAATGAAGTCTGACGGAACTTTCTTTTAATATTTCGCTCTAAATAAAAAGGTTAATTATCAAAGTTAGTGGAAACTGCACTTTAACGTAATAAATACAGCAGCCATGGCGCAATACATCTAAGGGTTCTTATAAATTAGGTATTTGCATTTGTCTGATCAGTAATTAATGTGAAATGTGATAACAGCAGCGAAAAGAAAATTGGCAAAACACTATCTAATCCAGTTAACTAATTACTAATTATTAAGTTAGTACCTTAGGTATAGTATAATCTATTATTTTTTACATATGCACCATATAGTAAGCCTTAAAAATTAATAAAAGGAATCGTGCAACCTTCCCATGTACGGGATTAAACAGAACATGCCCTAGAATACGCTGTCGTTATATTTCATAATTAAAGGACAACTTCTGTAAGCATTAAGATCTATTTAGAGAGAAAGTTAGTGAAAGTTGTATTCTAAGTAGTTCATCTTTGTCCACCCTGTATGATAATTACGCTTGCCTTGGTGTGTAGACAATAAACAAAGTATCACAGAAATGCAACTTCTGAAACAGCAGTCAAGCCCGAGTCAGATGAGTATTTAGTAAGCTTTTGTGCACGACGCCTTTCCGTTTAACGAGGAATGAATAAATGGTGAAAGCACTCGACGCTCCGGAATTTAGAACTTTATTTCTGCTTGGCACTCTGACAATGATTTAGTAACTACATATACGTTTGCACTTGAGAAATCATGCAATACTACACACTCTACATGTGTACTATACATAAACCTTCGACTTTAGCTGAAAAATATATATCACACAACACACATACTACTATTTAGAATCATAACTTCGCCTACTTCTTTAATCTGTATGTAAAATAGGTATTAGTTCAAAATGTCAGCCAACTTCATTTATTATGTACAAGTACGTATAGTGCTTACTTAGTCCAGAGCAATCTTTGTGAATTCATGAACTGTATCCCATAACGAACCAAACCACACCACTTACTTTCACTCTAGGAGACGATTCGTATGTAAACTTTATATCATCATGCCCGTATGTACTACGTATATGGAATAATTATTCTATCCAGACTTGCATTATAATATCATTAACTGTAAAGCATGCTAACTAACCATAAATAAGGATACGATGCTCCACGTATCATTCTGGGCTGAGTGACTTGACTTAAACATGCTCTTTTACAGTATAACTAAATCGGAACCTGCTACCAAAAACCCACCCATCCTAAGTATGCACTATTATCAGTACATGACGGCTGCAAGGGACAGCTCTTATATGTCTCCTCTACTCTATACTTAGTTTACACTGCATAGTGAAACAGGATGTCTTAAGTTTAAGTATATCAAAAGAGAATTCTTATAAGTCCAACTACTTTCCTCACTGCAAACTGAAATCCGCTGACATGGATGACAGAGTCGTTTTAGAACTGAAGGAAGCCAAGCGTTGAAAATGACATTTCGCTTGAAGAAAGCGGTTTCCTTAAACTTTTATACGTCAGCAATAGGAATACTCAGGGAGGAGTGTTATAGTGATAAGAATTTAGTTTTTGCATACCTAAACAACATAACAATCCATGCCACAACAGAATGCAATAAGCACAATATAACATAACAAAGTCAATACTTAAAGAGACACACATACCACAGAGTCTGACTACAATTTATATATCTATGTACCACTTACTTACTTGACGAAAGTTAGTATACTATATATATGAAGGTTAGTGCTACTATAGTTTGTACATATATATATGACATAGGAAATCAAAATCAGAGCAAAGATGGACGTGTGCCTGCTACCAGCGCTAACTAACCTCATTTTTCCATACCTTTATAAAAAAATTAAAATACATATCAGCAACGCAATCGACTTCCTTCATGTTTTGAATTTCTTAAACGCAAAGCATTCGGGCTACAGTTGGAAGTTATATTGGCAAAAGAAAGTTGCAAGATATCGCTTTTGAAATAACGTATTAAATTTTGCCTTTTCTTTATAACCCAAACCAACCCCATTAAGAATTCCCACGATATCTTGCTCTTCCAGAAGTTTGTGATGGAACCGTGTATCTACGACACATATACCCTTCATAAAGTGTATCTTGGTTCGTATTGTCTTCCCAGACTCTTCTCAATTCTCTAGCCATAAACTTAACAACGCAAGTTATCGTTGCACTAACTATTTACGACCTACAAAAATGCCAACCCAGTCCACAGCCATGCCACACCAAATATACAAATATTTTGGATTTATGGATTTTCAGTCCAATATTTGTACATGTATACAAACATAATAATATGTAATAGTAGTATATCCGTACATACATAGTATATCGGCATAAATAGAGAAAATATGTCAAAGAGAATTCGTATCCAAGTACAGTTGCTTACAATACAATATAGTAGCAGAAATGGGATCAATACAACATATTTCTAATACTAGCACGTACAGCACACACAATTCCCAAATCATTTCCCTTTTCTGTAGTATGGTTGTACTTATTTATATGCACAGATATTCGGTTCCTTTTTCTGATGATAACACCTAAATAAATCCAAATCCCTTCATACTACAGGCGTCTATACCAAATGTGAATGCATAACACCTGAGGAACATCAACCACATATGAGCAGATATGCAGAGACAGAGACGCTTAATTGCATAAATATATTCGTACTTACGAGGAACTGGCCTCATAACATACATAACATTCTATTTAACTTCCCCTTCATTAATCTCCAATTCATGAGCATTTATGCCAATCGATTTTTGATTCTGTGCATAATACAGCTTTACATATTGTTAATAATTAACACACTAATGATTGCTTATTCATGTTGATGAATTTCTTATCGTATATTATGGTACACACATACACGCGTAAACCCTTACATAATTGCTTGTTAAAAATGCTCAAAATGCTTAAAAATGTTTGTATAAAAGTAAAAGATCAATAGTCTGCCTGTACAATTCATAAAACAATATTTTCGTATTTCATGTTTGAGGTGTTTGGTAGACACACAACACAACATGCATTTCCGGGTACATGCAATTTTTTGACTCATATAAGTACAATATACTACGTAAATAGTAAAAGCGCCATGTCATTTGTCAATGACAACTTTTGAAAGCTAAAGCTATTTATATATTTATGTATATAATTATAATATGCTTCCCAACTTCTACGCACCTGTGATATACTATGATTAAAGTTAAATAAAGTGCACTTCGATAAATCAACAATAAAGTTCATCGATATTTGAATTGCGTTTTTTTTATTCCATGTTGTACCTACATATTGCACACTACTACTTACGTACAGGAATTGTTGAGGAATTGTTGCAAATATTTTGTTTATGAGTTGATGCATCCAACTCATTTGCTATTATTATTGAATATTTACAGCTACAAATAAAACCCTCAACATAATAAATAACATAATAAATAGCATAATAAAAATGACATGATGACTTACGTACCTAGAAACTTTTCAGAATACACATTAAATACTTAACATGTTGACATTCCTTAGCAGTTTGCACTAAAAACGTTAAGGAATGTGGTCCTTCGTATGAGTACAATAAGTAGGTATGCATTATGCATAAGTGTGTTTCTTTAAGATCTTCAACTCTACCTGAAGGAATGCTATTGAACAAACGAAACAAGCTGCTGAACTTCTTAAATTGTGTTTAGTGAATCGAGAAGGAATTCAAATATGAGAAATCGCATTATGAATGGCACCCCTTTGCAGAAAAAACTACAAAGCATATGTTTCTCTACGAGGTGTCCTAAGTATTCACCTATACTTCTATGAGATGCCATTTCGTAGCAAAATTATTGCGTTCTATTTTTATTATGGACCAGAAAATATGTTCGCATTTTTTCCATTACATCATTCTGAGTAAGTCTGAGTGGAGAATTGCATACCATTAAATCGAAGTCAAGGACCGCTTGCATTTTCCAACATAAATTCAAGGCTCT
>JAQFYC010002533.1:0-25082 GCA_034694165.1 Tomocerus mixtus | reverse complement strand
ATGTGACCCATTTTTGTCTAACTTGTACTGGTGACCCGTTCTCCTATCCGTGCTACCCATCGAGTCCCCCTTAAATGCACTTATAGTTTACATAGTTTAAAAGCCTACCTTGATTTTCTTTGCTATAAGTAGTACATACTATACTATAGATTATTTCCTACACTATATATTATAGGAGCATGATGTGATAGTGAAGTAATTACTTCTCTGATTCTGACTTCTGACAACTCTAAATAGGTAGCTAAAAGCTGACGTGAGCGTGAGTCAAGTTAAATACATACAAAAGCTGCATAGAATACTGCAGTGCATGCATTTGCACATAAAAGTGAAGAAGAATACTCTGAAATGAAATGATACATAGCAATATATAAGTATAATACATACACAGTAGCAGAAATACTTAGGTAGGAATAAAAAAGGATGAAGGATTTCTGCCATACGGCAGGAATTGCCATTCTCATCCTTCTATCTAGTGTACTGTACAATGTACACACGTTATTTATGTTATGTTAGCGAGAACTCAGATAATTCTATAGAATCTGTAGCATTTCGCAGTCCGACTCATTTTAAAGGCAAAGGCAAGGCTGTGGCTGTGGATTCTGCTATCTATCCTCTCCTGGGTTAAAAAACACAGAGAAGTCTAGGGTCTATTGAAGCCAAGCCACAGCCACAACTGAATAATAATATACAAGAGATCTAAAGGAATTTGTATGTATGTATGTAATTTTTAAACAAGAACAGCAGACAGACATAGATACAGACACAGCGTAGTAAAGCAAATGATTGCTGCAATCCAATGCAATGCAAGCAATGGAATGGATGAATAACACTATGAAATTGTTGACCTTTCGAGAAACAAACGGGAAACACACACATTTTGCATTTAGTTATACGTTCCTCTTCAAATAATACATTTATACATACGAATCTACATTCTATATACAAATACACACAAATATATAAGATCTCGATAGCAAAGCGTTAAATGCAACATTAAACAGAAGAAAAAACAGTTGTATGTATGCAATTGTAGTTAGGTACGTACAAATAGAATGATATGATGGTTGGTTAAAGTTAAATGTTGGGCTTGTACTTGTACTTTGTACGTATTTGCTACTTACTACGTTTTATTTATAAGTGTATGGAGTGTGGAGTGAACGAGGAATGAAATTAAATGGAGTTAGGTTAAGGTACTTGCTGTTGCTGGTTGCAATTGCTCTACTACTAATCGTATCACGTAAATAAATACATAAATACTTGAAAAAGTAGACCAAAATACCTTGACTTGGAGAATGAATGAATGAAACTCGCTGATTTAAAACTAAACTACGTAAGCAAGCAAAATCATTCGCATTCACACTTACAATTTACAAGAATGCTGACATGGATTGCAAGTTGTACCTTAAATGCATAGTTAGTCTAGTTATTTTTTAAGAAGGAATGCGTTGAATGACATACCTTTATAGTGCAGGACTCAATTTTGAAATAAAATGAAGCATTTCATTCGTAACACTTGATAAAATTTGAAAAATTTGAAATAAAGAATATAAACGGGGGTTATTTAGCAATTTTTTGATATTTATTTCATTGAAATGAATTGTAATAGAAAAAGAATACATATGTGCATGCTCAGTCGAATAGGAACTGAATTTCGTCAAAAAACTCATTGTTTCTCCAGTAATTTAAGTAAAATTGATTATTTATCATATTTTTCATCACAATACTGTTGAAAATGAAAAATGTGTGTATGTATGCCTGTAGTGTTGAGTGAGAAGGAATGGCGATGATTAAAAATGAGTTGAAGTGTAACTGAAAGAAAATAAGTTAATGAGTTAGTCGAAAAGAGAGTAAAAATTGATATGAAGGTGATAAGATGATATAAGAATTCAAGTCAGATGGATCGAGTGCACACAAACTTACTACTTGAAGGAATTGAGTAACACTAGCACTAGCGAAAACCAAAACCGTATCAATAATTTTAAGAAAAAGTAGTTTTTCTTCTTTTAGATAATTTTCTGATCTGATTGTGAGTAGCGAGTGGTGATTGGTAGGTATTTAGGTAGTTTAAAATTAAAAAGATTCCCAAAAATTGACATTGACAGATTGACATAGACACTGTGGAGGAGATTATTGTTTTCCGCAAAAATGCACATTTATTTAAAAACTATTGCAAGTCCTTGGAGAGAACAAAGGCACTTAATAATGAATGAATGAATAATGAAATAGAGAAAAAACAGACACCATATAATAACAGCAAAGAGATTGAATTTAGAAATTGTACATGCAGATTAAAATTATGATATGTTAAATACACACGTATTTAGTAGAAAAAATATTAATACAATTGGCTATCATATAAGCCTGGGTCATTTTAACGTCTTGTGTTGTCCGTCGCTCCCTTAAATCGCGCGCGACTTAATTCTGTACTGTACTTTTTAATGAACTGAACTCAATTGAACTTGAACTCCACGTCCACCCACAAGAAAATTCATAAATTCAGTCCTTCAACTCCCATTTGTAGTTCTTAATAATTCATTTGAAATTTTTTATAAGATTTCCTTCTTTCTTCCCCACGTTTCATTTCAATTAATATTTTAATAATTATTTTAGATGGGAGAGGGCTGGTGTTTTGTTTGTGGGCGGGCGTTGGTTGGTGTTGGTGTGCTTGAATTGATTTGAAATTGTTTGTTTTTGTTTGATTTGATATTATAAGTTTGATATTTTTGTTTTGACAGACGAAGACGTACGTACGTGGCGTGGCGTGAGATTATTATATGGTCGACTTGGAGAAGGACACGCGTAAGTGTGAATTTTCACGCAGTTGGAAGTTGTGCATTTTTATAAGAGCCTCAGAGGCTTCTTCTATACTGTTCAATTGTAACAGGGCCATTTTCCTGTCTTTCCTGTGAAAAAAAACAAAAGATTTGATTCAAAAACATTATAAATATGATTATTTGTCTTTCTGCATTTTTCGGAGTAAGGGGGAACTTACGGGAAAAATTTGAAACCCTTAACGTTGAAAGAGGCATTTCGGAAGGCGTCCATTATTTCATCGTCAGTAACGGAAGCGGGAATATTCGACAAATGAAGAGTAGCCGAAGGGGCATAGATGTTTTGGTAATTCTTCGAGTCGGGTTTCTTGAAACGGTGCAAAGCGCTGTTGCTAAAGTCCTTTGTCAATCCTAAAATTCAGGAAAAAATCTAATTAGCATCAAAAATACAACAAAATTAAAAAAATGAAATTGGGACCACAAAAATAAACTACCTGCATCTGGTTGCCCTTCTTTGGGCATTTGAACAGCGCCATGCTTTGAGATCGTGACCCGAATCATTTTTCCATGTAATTTCAGCCGATCCAAATACGTCATAGCTAAATTAAGGAAAATATATTACAAAAATGACCAAACATTCAACAATAAGTATAATGGTATAGAAAAGACGAAAATATTTTACCTAATTGTGCCTGTGCAGGCTCCCTCATCTGGACAAGAGCCGAGTCTTTTTTGTTGAAGAGAATCTTGACCCTCTGAACGTCTCCGTAGACTCCTGTTACATTATTACATAGAAAAGGGTTATTTCGACATTCAATTATAAATTAGCGGACGGGTACTCAAATCAAATCAGATCAAGTCAGTTGTGATTGTGATTTGAATGATTGAGATAAATAAATTAATGAATGAATGAAAAAGTGATTAAAAATAATAATACAATACAACGATACACAAATAAATAAATAAAAATAAAACTGATTTCTCAAATAAATAAAAATTGCAAATAACCCGTATAGAAATAAAGCAAAGAGAGAAGCGAGTATTACCGAATAGTGTAAAGAGACCGTCGGGAGTGATTGACTGAAAGACACACAAAAAAAAGTTTTGAAAAAACAACACAGGAAGGAGGGAAGACTTCCAGAAACTTTCTAATACTGACTTACCTCCTCATTTAAATTGGAGACGAGGAGGACGCAGCCGGGTGACATCAACCCGCTTGTTAGTCGCATCGATTGTGAATTGTTCATGGCCGAGGACATGGAGCCGAAACCTCCCAGGGGCAACCCGCCTGACATCACCATTCATCAGAAAATAGTTAATATTAAGTCCCACAATTTTACTTTCAACTTATTAAATAATTAGTTAATTAATTAACTAAAAAGAAAGATACCGATCTGGTAGAGACAGTTGGACTGCTGAAGATTACTAGGAAAAGGGTTAATTTGGTTGATGGGGTTAGGTTGTTGGGCTTGTGGGAAGGGACTGCCGAGGACACTTGAGGGGATGGCGAACGCCTCCATCCCAGGCTCCCCCGTCGGAAGTGACGGATTTGTGTAGTCGCGACTTTTGTCGTTGTTGTAGCGCACGTTCAGTGAAGCCAATTTACTGTACTCGATGCGAAGGGTGCAGCAACCGTTGTAAATATTCTGACCATCCAAAGTCTGCAAAAACACAAAAAACCCATATTTTATTTTTTACCCATAATTAACATTTAATATTAATTATTTATCTAATTTCCCATCTACATACATCATAACATCTAAAAATATCCAAAGTTCATTACTCATTCCCCATCCAAAGTCTAAAATCAAAACCTATCCCAAAAACTTGCTGTTATCCAACCACATCCATAAAATATTACATAAATACCTAAATCCTTTTCCTTTCATACGTCGTAACGTAGAGGATAAATCCAAAGTCAACCTCACCACTACCACATTACATTACAACATAATATATTTTGTCATATCCATATCCTTAATTAAACATTCAGCGATTCAACACACTCAGAATTGCTCAAGTCTGGTTACTAATAATAAAAACTCTGTTCATTTTCTAGTCTAAACTCTCAAGCCTTGAATTAATAAAAAATTGCATACATTTTATCATCTCCTCTTTAAAAAATAATTAATTGCAAAATAAATAGACTAGCCAAAGCGAAATCCAAGCTACCATTCCCAAGACATGTCGTAAATCACCAACATAATTTCCTATATATTCCTCCACACTCTTATCTTTATCTACTTCTAATGTGCAACAGAGATGATATGGATTTTTAAAGTTCAAATGTCAGATCTGTTTACTAATACTAATCATATCACATCACATACATACATGCTAAACTTACTAAACTACATCTACATAGCATCCTATATAATAATATGCATAAAAAGACACGAGATTTTCGAGCAGACGTCGGTCGTAGGCTGTAGGCTCTCCGTTTCCTTAGAATTGATTGGTTTCTAAGCTTTTCATTTCAGTTCCGTCAAAAGAAGAGTCTGGTCTGGCATGGTATGGCATGGCATTACATTTGGCTTTGCTTAGTCTGTCTTTATCTGAATCTTCTGCTGCAGTCGCTGTAAAAGCGAGAACAGAAAACTAAACTAAAGTAAAGTAAAGTAAACCAAAAGCAACATGCTATTCCTTATAAGCCTAACATACCATCAACCATACCATGCCATAAAATAAAGATAGACACATACTACATACTAATATCGATATAAAAGCGGTATATACATATATACAGAGGAGAAGACGAGTTTTAGAAGAAGGGAAGAGGAAATCAATTATTTCTTGAGTCACCCCAAGCCAAGATACACAAATAACTAAAACAGAACGTAACGTAACATAAGAAGAACAAGTAACAAGAGCAGGATGAGCAGAACATTTACATTTACTCTGTATCTGTACTTATACTACTCTTCTGAAGGTACGATAGTTTAGGAACATATTCTAGTTAAAGGCAGAAGGCAGGAGTTTGAGGAAAGGAAGCGAAGCGAGCGTCTGCTTCTGTTTGCTAACCAAGCAAGCCAAAAAGTTAAACACTCTCAAACTCAATACTTACACGAACGAACGAAAGGACAAGACAAGAAATGAACTGACTCGAATCCTTATGTTATGTTAGCTTGCTTAAAAGCTCCTTTTCCCTTTGCGTTACTCTTTACTACAACTAAATGCAATATCTAATGTACTTAAAGATAGTAAGCGAGTTCTGTTCTTCTTCTGTATGTCCGACAGAGCAGCAATGGCAATAGACATGTAATACTGACATGACACTAACCAAAGCAAGAGCAAGGCAATCGTCCGAACGAAGCCAAAGCCAAGCAACCCTTTTACTAAACCCAAAGCCAAAGCCAAAGCCAAAGCCAAGCTCAAGCTACATTACAGCTTACTACAACATACTCACTCTACTACATACACGACCAGGCCAGCGGCGTAAATATTTTTATTTCCTTGCCTTTACTTACCTACACTTACACTTACGTAAAACATAATGCTAATCAAAACCAACTTCTAGTTCTACTACTAGGAATACTATTACTATATACTATCCCTAGAATTTTTCTAAAGCCTCGTCTTTATTTTATTACTTCCATTTCCCTTTGAATATTTTTTAAAAGATTGGAATTTCTTAGAGAAAAGACACCGGAGTGGCTACGCCCTTGTGTTCGCCATGCTATAAAGGCTTGTTGGTTCAACAGAAGAGAACATATGCATGGATATTGAATAGAATTCTCCGTGTATGTCTAATAATACGAATTTGGATGAGTCATTGCTTTTGGTTTGCTTTCAGAGTTCTTTCCGTTCCGTCCGTCCCTTATAATATTGAGCCTTATGTAATGGTATAATAGTTTATATACCTTTTTCGGTTATAGTTATATAGTTAAATGTTATCTCAATTTGTTTTGTTTGCCTTTTGCTTCCCAAATACGTGAGAACTCAATTAAGGACGAAATTAGCGATTACGAAATGCTAATAAACTAATATTAGTAATAAATGTGACAGGCCAGGCCAGGGCAGTAGAGAATGGCTAGGACTAGGATGAATTAATTACCTGGCTAATGTATGTACTATGTACTATACTATGTATTGTATGGCAATTGTTGACATTAAGTAGTTTAGTTTGTGAATGAAAAAGTGTTGACAGAGAGCAAATATGGGATATTTGAGTATAGTAAGTAAAGAGACGTACCAGTTTGGCAGCTTGGGCCATGACAACATCCGGGTACTGGATAAGCGCCTGGAAGAATCCATTTTTAGTGAAGGTGACAATGCGGAGGACCTTTCCGACTCTGGAGAAGATCTGATAAAGAACGTCCAGCGTCACTGGGTACAACATCTGTTCAACAATCACACGCAATACTGTGTTCGGTCCTCCTTGTGTATCTCCGGTCCCCACCAAAGCCTGCGCAGCCTGCAGCGCCGCCTAAAATATTGACAAAAAATTAATTAAGAAAAAATTCGCATGAGGAAATGAAATTTTAGAAGATATTGAATTTATTTGGAGAAATGGTATTTACCTGCGCTGCAGAATTGGCGTTGGAATGGGACTGGTCCGTTTTCAGTTCCTTGTGAGTGGAATACTGGACGTAGACAGAGCGGCCACGAAGTTGAGCCACACAGTTCGTAAAGTAAGTCACCATCGCAATAGCCGCTGACTCGTCCGCTAACTCCAGAAATGCTTGGTTCTTTCCCTGAAATAAAATCAGAAAAAATTAACTCATTGTTAAAAAACTCATCCTCTCGTCGCAAAAATCAATAAAACAATTTTTAAAAATAGTTTTACGATTTAAAATCAATACACAGAATTTTTGCAATATTCAGATTGCAAAATAACAGAAATAATCAATAAAAATGTATTTAAAGTATTTTTTATTATAAAATAAATATTTTGGGTACCTTGAGGACGAGAACGTTGGAGACTCTACCAAAGGGTATGCCCAGATGGACAATTTCCGTCTCTGAGACATCTGAAGGGATATTCCGGATGTGAACGACTTTGCTTGGCCGGGGTTTGTCCTGCTGCTGAGATGAATTCAATTTGACCTTTTTGGCCTCGTTGTTGTTTTCGGGGGCGGAGGAGGACGTCGAGACGCTCCCGTTGTTTTCCAAGATTTCCTCAGAGCCGCGCTACCGAAAAGAAACAGAATTAAGAATTAAAACACAAATTAATTTCACACCGCATCGCCTGCTCTGTCTATAGCACAACACACCAGATAGACAGCTAAATGCCAAATGCCTAATTAGCGATACGGCAAATTCCCAATTATAATTCCGAGTATAAAGTAATTGTCAAAAGTTCTGGGACAACTTGAACTTGTGTGAATATTATTAGCCGAGTTATTTAGCTTCTGTTTCGAATTGAAAGAATTTAGTTTTGACAGTAAATGACAGCTAAATATCGAAAAACCGAAATGGTCTTTGGGAGTTGGGAGTGTGGCAGAAATTCAACAAGTTGAACTTGTTGCACAAGTCCTACACAGAAAAATCACACAAATTCGAGGAAATTGTCCAGAATTCGGGGAGAATGATTACCATTATGAGTAATGTGTAAGTTGAGAAGAAGAAATACAGAAATTGGACACCGAGAAAAAGAAATTGAAAAAAAGAAGAAGATGATGTAGAGTAGAGTAAATCTGCAGTTAAAGTGAAGCTTGGCTTTTTTTCTGTTGTTGGGTGGGAAAATGCTTTGGCTTTGTGACGCTAGGGCACTGCTGCCGAGACCAGCATAAGGGGAGCTCTGTGCGGGGTGACGTGAAAACTTCTACCCACGCACACCACACTAAACTACACTATATTCCTCACTTACTCAACACATTTTCTAGTTTTCCTGTTGCTCGAGCTCGGTCGAACGCTTTATTTCATTTTCTCGCTTCCCTTCCCCGTTTTCCTGCTTTTATATACACTGCATTCTATCCCATATAACAAAAACAACAACGCGTCCCTTTAAACCGAAGCATTTTTACCCAAATTAATTTTTAAACAAGCCAAAAATATTATTTTTATCGAAAATACACCTCTCATTAACATTTTTCAACATTTCCCCTTATTTATACTTAAAAAATGAAAAAGATTCACTGCAAATTGTAGCATTTCTGACCATAATTGATTTTTAAATAAGCCAAAAATATTTTAAAAACGTTTCATCCTCTTTTTCCTATTTTTTTACAGTAATTTTCTTTAAACTACGAAAATCGGGATCATATATAATGGGTAGTCGTAATGTAATAATAGTACAGTAACAAAGTAACGTGGTAGGTTAAGGATGTACAGCACAGCAAAAAATCGTTACAGCATACATATTAGGAAAAGTGGGAAATGTTGAGAAATAGTGTTACGCTAATATTACGTAATGGGAAATAGTGGTTGTAGGGTAAGAATGCTGGGAACCCGGTATAAAACAGCCAAAAACCAACAGGTAAGACAACAGGCGCATGCGTCTTGGAGGAAATCAATGTAAAACAATTAAAATTAGTTCTACCTCTTGCATACTGTCGTTTGTCCAGTTGATGATTAATTCCAGACTCGGTTTCACGTCCACCAACTCCGAAATCGGTCTCTTCATAATAATTGCATGGGGCTCTGGCTTCGCTGGCGCTGCAACAAGTATAATAATATTATTATATCACAATCCAGAACCACGACTCACGAAGAACACACCAAAACCGAACCCAACCAACCACATTCAACAACAACAACTTTATGCTTCCTTTTCCTTCCGAAGACGACGTTTATTATTTTCCTTTTACTTTACTACTAACTTCTCCCTACCTTTCTTGATTACATTACAATAACAATTCTCACATGGTCATAGTCCCACAATGTACATTCAACTCACACATTTCTAGGTATCTTACTCACTTTCCTACAGGTACCTAACTAAAATCATTATCATTGGATGACATTACATTTTCAATGTAAAATGCAAATGTAATACCGTACCATGTCAAACAGCACAATTACACTGAATTGAACTCGACGTACATTTATTACATGAAATGACGCACTTTGCTATAAACATACAATTGGAGAATGAAACTGCAACTGTATCAAATATAACTATAACAGAACACTCACCATTATTCAGGTGAATCACTGATCATAATTTACTCATCACAATAACACTTGGTCACTTTTGGACAAAATAATGTCCACTTATTTGTTATAAATGTCCGATGGGGATTAATCGACGAAAAAATATTTTTTTAAGATTTAAACTATATTTTGAACTTTGAATATTATGTTAAATAGTTAGTAAGTAATAAATAAAAAATAATTAGCATTGAAATGTGGAAAATTAAAATTCATGCATTTGAAAGGAACAATCAACAATAGACATTTAAAGCAGTTTTAAGAAAGAAATAATGAAATTTGAAAATAGGTGCATATATGCATATTGAAAGCTTTTTGAAACTTGCATTAGTGTGATTGTTTTAAAATATTTTGCTCATAATTTTCATCCGATTTGTTTCATTTTTGATTTTTAATAAAAAAACAGAAGAGTGACACATATGACAGTGACAAAAGACAGAAACAATGATTAATGGAATTCAAATTATTTAGTTACTGGGTATTAAAAGATGAAAATGAATGGCACACTGGTTTGTTATTAAAAAATGAGAAAAAATGACAAATTCCAAGAATTCAGATGCAGATCAGAACAAAGAAAGAAGTAACAAGTAAAGTGTATAAAGTCATAAGTAAAAAAGAGAAGAAAAGGTAGTTGTCTCACCTCGAAAGAATTGAACCGAAAAACCGACGACAGTGGAAAGTTAAGTAGATACCCGATGAAATAACCAACCAGAACAGAGACCAGTTAGTTATTTTTAAAAAATTCCGACGAATTAACAAATATAGACTGAAAAAATAAAAACTCAAAAATCAAAGACGACAGAGATGAAATTGTCACACAAGCGAAGCCTTCATTGACTTTTGGCGCCTCCAGCTTAATTCTTTGGTCTTTTCCAGGAAAAACAGACGGCGCTCGCGTTCCTCAATATTCTCACGCACTCCGTTCGCACAAACAATTCCTGTACTAATTTCCCATCTCAAATCTCAAAACTTTTTTCTCGTCTCATTCTTAACGAAAAATGGAATCTCAAAATGTTTACCTACCTACAACTTAGCTACTATATTATGTATGTAATTCCGTAGAAGGGAAACTCCTTATTAATTGACATTTATGTAAATTAATACCCAAGAAAGGTCAATATCAGCAAATTACATTGTTCCACAATTTTGTACAAATGTGTTGTGAATACTCCTAATACAATTGCTTATGCACAATTAATATTAAGTGAACTGGACAGGACAGTGACAACTACTAGTCTATAAGCAAAAATATTATCATCACAATGTGAACACATTGTGATGATAATATTTTTGCTATTTGCTATATTTTGCTCTGCTTTTGCTATTATGGAATTTTGCCAACATTGGCAAAATTCCATAATATAAGAGTGTATCGGACTAAATATTGGTAAAAATTGTAGATCACAATATCTGAGTTGTTTCCTCTTACGAGAATTTCTTGTAGGGTAAGGTTTATGTGCACAACGAAACGAACACTATTTGCATTTTGGCACAAATAGAATAATATACTGATATGCTGCATAATGCCAGAAATTCTTTCAAAAGCAAAAATGTATTATTTCCTATTTCCAATCTCAATAGTTTGAAAAATCTCAAGATTACGCTTATTACATTTCCAATCTTTCAAAAAATTATATGAATCTACCCATGAATCATGCTTTTTATTTCACTTTTCCACGATTAAACATATGAAAGTCAATTTGCGCTACAATTAATCCCTTTATTTTCATATGCATACTATATACCATCTGCATTCACCTCCTAACTTTCCTTTTTCATTGATTTTTAATGATTAAGTTTTGCAATTCTGATCAGTTACATACATATATAATTTTACATAATATTTCTTTGCTCGGAATTTTTGCACGTAATAATTAATACTAATGCGTATAGATAGATCCGCGCTACGGCGCAACTTATTATATACCGCCACGTACATTATCATTTCATCATTGCTGTCTGGTAGGACGTGTGTGTGTATGTGTGTGTGTCAGTCCACGCTCTAACTTTCGAACGCGTCAACTTTTTTCAATTCTGTTTCCAAAATTCGAAAGAGGAGGTAAAAAGTAACATCCGAGATGTTTTTGAGCCAAATCGGCCACACCCCCATGGAGTTGTGGCCACGCCCACTTATTTTTTAAATAGAAACATATGGCAAGTGTCATATCGTTTTAAAGGTGTTGATGTAAGGAATTCAAATATGAATTTCATATGTGGGGCAATGTGAGAATATGCCATTTTATTACCTCTTGCGGTATATAGGGACACCGGGTTCGGTTTATTATTATACAATACAACACAATACATTTAAGCAATCATTTAGCTATATAGGATCACTCAATTGTGGAATTCTTTACCCACGGAATTGAAAGCTATTGATTCTTACCAGAAATTTAAAACTCAGCTGAGGGGGTATCTAATCTCTTTACGCTAACAAACAAAATATAATATATTGCTAAGTTTTATGTTAGTTTAAATGACTTATTTTTTAATCTAATCTACCATTTTGTGTAAATGAATTTGACTTGTATATTTATATCGGTATTGTCCTTTGTTGGAAATCAGTAATGCCCTGTCTGTTATTGAACAAAGTATTGACAGAATAAAACTAGTATTACATTACAATATCACCATCAGTCAGTCATGAGACCTCTACTTTTGTTAAAAGTTTTACGGTTTCCTATTCTCTCAGATACGTACAATGTAAAACTGAATTTATTGCTATATAGTAGTTATTTGCAATCATATTATTCTAAAACACTAAATGAAAATGCCTACCTAACGATAAATACTTCCATTTACTATGTTTCTCCTAACTAACTATGCTAACTTTGATTATGATGTGTAGGTCAGGTCAGGTCAGGTATTTTGTCCTATTTCTTAGCTAAATAAATTGACGTGAATGAAAATGTATAATATATTATGCAATGTTATATTTCGTATGGATCGGGAAAATTGCATTACAATAAGGTTGCAACTTGCAAGAAAAGATCAATTGAAATTATTTGTAACAAAAAGGAAATCAAAATATAACTATAACTACTATAGTGAAAAATTGAACACAAAAATCTATTAATTGGGTTATGTAGGTCGATGTGTCCATCAGTCCAGTCTCCCCGTCATGTCACTAACTTCCCCAGGATTCTTTATCATTGGAATTGGTGTCTTGGTGTGGAGGTGCATGTAGGACATAGGCACATAGTATAACTTTATGTAGAAGGGAGAAGGGACACACACAAGTATTACACACCAAAACACACCGAGATTGGACAGAGCAAACCAAATCAGAAACTTACCTAACCTATGTACAATAAGTATTAGAGGGTTTATAATGTGCTAATATGTATCGCAAAATAATGGCAAATGGCAATAGAATGAACAGAGAGCCGAGCCCTACATAACGAGCACACACATTCAAATTCTACTTACATGATCATGAGTTACATGTATTTGTAAGTTGCTCGTGGCCTCCGTTTGTTTTGCAGATTTATTTATATTAATTCACTATTTAAATTAATAAAATTACTAATAAAATTACTATAGTATTTTATGTAACAGGATTTAAAAAGCCAAAAGTCCATGTCAATTCGAAAAGCCTAACTAATTACTGTGATAAACCACTGCACTGCCTTCCTTGAAGGAACTGAACTGAATTAAATAAATAAACAACTACAAATTAAGGTAAACTAATTTCACTTATGTCATATATACATATATATAAATATTGACCTGCTAAACTGATAAAAAATATTTAAAAAAAGAAAACTAACAATACTTAATGGTATACACACACAATATGTTACTCGCAATGGAGGCTCCGAAGCTGTGATGGAATTTAATTTTTATCTACAATATAATTAAGAATTTATAGAAATCATAGATTACATTGAACGTAGACACATTTTGCTTACATTATTTAGACTCCAAAGTCCAAATATCAGGGCCTACGATGTATATATACATTAGATATAGGAGCAA
The DNA here is from genome assembly GCA_034694165.1 of Tomocerus mixtus. NCBI lineage: Eukaryota > Metazoa > Arthropoda > Collembola > Entomobryomorpha > Tomoceridae > Tomocerus > Tomocerus mixtus. The sequence continues at coordinate 11,241 of JAQFYC010002533.1, read as the reverse complement.
TAATTTTGTTACGGTATTTAAACAGCTAAACGTTCAAGTCGATGTCGGTTATCCTATCATTTCAAAATTTTTACATAATATACTTCTAGGTACGTACCACTTGCCAAGGTCAATATGGATAAAAAGGAGGAGGAACGGAAAAATTTCGAATTATTTCTCACTGAAGTCGCGTATCTAAGCCGGACACACAGATATGCGGAATACAGGTAAAATAACCTACATTACATAATAAAATTTATTAGCTATTATTGTGTAACCGTGTATAGTCATGTCATGACAATTTTTTCTGAAATTGGTAACCCTAACTAACCCTAATACCTAAACATTCTCTGATGAGATATTATAACTAATACATATCTACTTATATTGTTTAACTAAATTTAATTACTTAAATTGTCCACAGCACTCTATTACAGCGAAGAGCAGCCTCACTGCTTTATCCTAATTGTGATAATGATCTTACCAAAAAGCGGAAGCTAAGTGGTGATGCAGAAGAAGGTACTTTACTAGCCAATGAATCCTAGTAGCGATAAGAAAGACTTATTCAATTTAAATTTAGGGAACTATAATACATAGATGCACACATTATTTTTATTTTTTAATTAAATGTAAGTTTTTTATCAAAAAAACACTTCATAAGGATTTGGAACCGTGTTCATACAATATTTAGTGTAAACGATGATAAAGTAAAAAGGAAATGAAAATTAAATAGGTAAATTAACCAGATTATTAGCTTATCGAACAGCAATTTGCATTTCAAGTTGACTAGTCTCGTATGCAGATAATTTTTAATGTATGCAAAAATTGTTATTTGCATTAATAGGTATATTTGACCTTGTGTTTATTTTTTAATGACTTGGTAGTTACTGAAGATGATACTGAAGGCATGTACGGAAATTCAACTTCCTCATTCAAACGTCTTCAGGTGGCTCATCAAAAGTCTCAAAGGGACACAAACAACTGGCTTGGAGACAATTATCTGACGTCTACATTTGTTAATATAAGCGACAACAGGGAAGCCGTAGCTCAACCTTTACAAAGAAGTAGCACTGATAAGACGTGGTCATTACTACCAAATTATAATGATGTCCCTCTTTGTCCACCAGAAAATATTATGGCATCACCACCACAGGCAGCAGATAATTTTGGAGATGAATATACTCTCAACCCTTTTGGCACTATAGATCTGCCTTCCCAAGGAAGTAGCAATTTTGATATACTGTTGTTAGGACCAACTGTTGATGATGACCCTCTTCATTTACCACGTATGCAAGAGGATACGATGGGCTTACAGGCAGAAAAAGTAGATGAAGATTCTACCAATCCTGGGGGAACCATTGCTCAGCCTAGCCAAGGAAGTAGCAATTTTGAATCCGAAAAACAAATTCTTGCTCGGATTGACGAAGAAATTGGGGAATTGCTAAAGATCCGTAAAGACATCCAAAAGGGTAAGTATCCAAAGGGAAAATACAAAAATTACAGGGGGTCTGGCTACAGGCTTCATTCCTCGCTGGCATTGCCCACACTGATATTGGAAGATATAATAAACTGGGGCAAACAGCCGTGACAATGTAGTGGTAATTTATTTACATAAATGACCGCCTATAAACGAAACCGTACTATTTAGGGGCAGTATTCGGGAGACAAATTACTCAATTTTGAATTTCTGAAAACATAATTTTAAAAAGTTGAATTTTAAGAATGGGACGGGGAAGGGGTGCGGTAATTTGGTTAATTTTTTCATAATTTCTTATTCGGGGTACACATTACTCAATCCTGAAAACAGAATTGAAAAAAGTTAGCGATAATCGGAAAAAAGTGAGCTCAGATAGTTGGAGAGGGATATACATACATGCACAGATAGAACTCCAAGGCATTCTTATAATGTACTAGAGTACTTTAGTACTTACCACTACATAATAATCGTAAATGCAAATTCAGTCGGCAAAAAGTTATATCATTAACACTTTTTTTGTTATCAGAAACTCCGACATTGCAGTTTTATCCCTAATTGATTATTTCATATATCCAGCAAAATGTTTGGAAAAATTCGTGTGAAACATGCCCATACATTCTAAATTAGCTTTCGAAGCCTTTGAAAATTCCCAATATTGTAATACGATTTTACTTTTTTAAACTATTTGATTTTTAAGGTGGCCAATCTCCAGCTCCACTACCGGTTACAGTTTCTGGTGCTCCATCACCATTCGTTGCAGCCGCAGTGCCAGTAAGTTACTCCTGTTCTAATTAGTAGATTTAAACTTAATATAACTCGTGTCATGCACACAAATAAACATTTTTATGCAATTTAATTGAAGAAAAAAAATTATATCACAGATCATCGTGGGCAGATGCTCAATAACCCAAGGAACTTGGGCCACTGCCTTTAGAAAAGAGACGATAGGAGAATCTGCCAAAGCTCTCATGGATGAATTGCTAACACAGGAAGAAAAATTAACGTGCACCATTAAGGGAATGCGCAAGATTAATAACGAGTGGATAACAACGCCGAAAGTTAACCCCGAAATACTTGACGTTATTTATCGTAAGATTTAAGCATTGCAACTCAGTTCATTAATAGTACAAGACATTACTTTTTTAAGTACATATACCTACATATAATGCAAATAAGGAGAATTATTTGATTTCACAGATGCAGTTGCCAGCATGAAGTCAGTCATAAAAAATCAGTCAGATCAGAAGAGTGAAAAAATCGATGAATTTCATTACAACGCCAATGACTTTATTCTGCTTGAAGAGAAGGAGAAAAAGGAACTTATTACAAATGTCAACTACGCCATTTCTCAGAAGCTTCACAATATTAGGCAAAGAAATAAGACTTAAATTAACGGGACCAGTGACATCGAAAAGAATTCATGTGTTCATGCTAGAGACCCAATGTATCCAAATGATATTTACATTATATTACGTACTTATGAATTTGTCAGGTCAATCATTTTTGAAATCATTTAAGTTGTAAATCTTCTGTCTGCTATTTGTAAACTGTAATTTTACACTGAGTAATAAATAACTGAAAAGAGTTTAAGACTATAAATGATAAAACTAATAAACAATTCCTTTTAGCTAAAATTAAAGCTTTAACTACGTCTGCTTGTTTATATTAACATTAACTATGCTATAGTATATAGTAACTGTCTACCAGATCCAGTCTAAGTCTTTCCTAGCTTTATCTTTATATCTAATCCTAAGTCCAAAACTTAATCTTAAAAGGTAGTATAGCATCAACCCTTTATAAAATCTTAAAATATACTTATACACTACACCAACTCGCAAGTATGTATTAAATGTATTAGATTGTATGCAGATTGTACATATAGACATACATTGGGGACATTATCGCCACATGCATACATTGGCAATGCGTACTAATTCTTTTCACTAAGAAAAATTGTCCGCTCATGTTAAATTATACTCAAAAGCTGTCATGTGTTCGTAAAAAAATTATTGGATAAGCAAATTCCAATACTTGAATGAAACCAAATACTGATTTTTGCATTGTGATACCTTTTATTAGTTCATAAATGGTTAAATGTGCAGAAAACTGTCGAAACAGTTTTCTTTTCACATGTCTGTACGTGAGGATTCCTAGATTGCCGATATTGTCATTATATCCCATGATGTCCTACGGCGACGCTTTATGTTCCATTGCATTTCGCTACTACTTAAAATAAAATTCTGCATTGTGAAAAATTCTGCATAGCTTCTATGTATAATAATAATAATAATGACAGGTTTACCGATGTTAAGTTATTATTTTCTGGCAAAAATGACTAAACAGTCCCAAATAATACCGTGGTTGCCACCGTCGGAAATTTTTTTGAGGGCCATGCCATAAGGAAATGTTATTTACTACCCAGGATTCCGGGAAGAAAAAGTTTTTCCACAAGTGATTGTCCATATGGGTTCAATTATTTGAATTATTTGATAATAAGTTGGTATCTAGAGTATTTTTTACACTTTAGAATTGAGTACTTAATAAACAGTGGATACACGGATGATTAATAATTAGCAAATAGTACTTTATTATTAAAACCGTAAAAGACCCAAAAATGATTAAGCTCAAAAGATTGTTAAATATTTTGAAAGACGTCGTTCGGTGGTTTGTCTATGGAATGCATGAGATTTGATTTTTAGCGAGCAGGAGAATATCCCGTTTTTCCTTAGGAAATCGCAATTCTCTTCCTAAACTTCGGGCTTCTTCCAACTCCGTTTCTGCCATTTGAAGCTCACTTGCTGCAATGCAAACATAAGTATATTTTGCATTATAGATAATATAAATTATTTATGCAATAATACATTTAATAAATGTATATTAACTTACCAACGGTTCCCCTACTGATTTTTTCTCTAGCCACCCAATCAAGGGCCATTTGTCGTCTCATAGTGTCATCTAAAGTTCGTGTGGAGTAGTGAGCTATCACCTGAATCATGAAATATACAATTAAATAAGTTAAAAATTAAGATTCCATCATAATATTTAATTGGTATTCATTCTAAAATATCTTTGAGACTATCATTTGGAAGTCCCACTTCATAATTCTGAATGCATTTTGTAGACAATTCGCAATAAATCATTTTTGCAACAAAAGTCCTGACAAATATTTAAAATATTTGTCGTCCTTGTAATTGTATTTAATATTTAGAAAAAATTTGCCTAAAAATCTCGAGACTTGAGTATAAACATTCTGTAATTGAATTAATTGTTAATTAACTTAGGAAGAAGGAACCATTTATTACGTTTTTGCAAATTCTACCAAAATAAATAAACACGGGTGTATTTCAGAGAAATATTTTGCATGTACTGTTATTGCTATGACCTAGAACAACTCTAAGGAAAGTGGGATGCCATTAGAGACTCCTACCTCTTGTCTTGAACATTGTCGTTCCCTCATGGCCCTGAGGCTTCCGTTCCAGTGTAGAAGTTGAAACACGGTCATCATCTCATGGAACTGGAGCATCGTTCTCCCCTTTGCGGCTTCCAGCATCGTTCTGAAAGCACTGACCCCGTTGTCACCTCCAGGATTATTTTCCAGAGCGTCGCTAACTGCTTGCTGGATAAAATTGTCATTAATACGTCTCGTGGGGTGTTCATTAAAAAGGGAATTCATTAAAGCGATTTTAGCTGCGGAGCGACGAGCTTCTGCCTTGGTGGGACATTTCTAAAAATACAAATATATCAATCATTCAAATCAAATCATCCTTTAAAAATCTTATACAACTTTCATTAGTTTTAATTGTCAATAATTATATTAACCTGAAAAGATCCAAAACAAGATCCTCCGGGTAGCGTTACGTAACAAATGTATGGCGGGGACTGTGCAGGTACCGATTCGTAAATGACACAAGCGGAAGAATTCATTTGCTGTGAAGATTTTAATGTCCAGAACTCCTGGAGAGCTTCCACCACATTTACTGCAACAAAAACATTAAGAAAATTAATCACAACTTCTTTTTGATTCTTCCTTTACATTTTTTGCAAATTCTTCTTGGACGCCTTTCAATTATTTCATTAATTTTTAAAACTTGACCCGTTTCATTTATGTTTAAATTCTTTTTCAGCAAAAATATCCTAATTCCTTACTTCTTGGTGACATTTTTCAATCAAAAGTGTCAAATCTTTTCCCATTTTCTTATTACATACAGTCAAACTATAATTTTGCGAATTTCCAATGTAATTTTCAAAGATTTACCTCGATTGTGATAGGAGGAGTGTTGCCTCGCGAAATTTTTGACAACAGCTTCGACTGCCTCTCGTAATTCGGTGTGATTCGAAGGCATTTTAAAAAACGGAAGGTATTTTCTTATTTCTTTCTAGCCCTTTAAACAAAATACTGAAACTATGAACTAGGGGAGTAAATTCTCTTTAAATCACATTATAAATAAAATAGTTTTGGAGATAGACAAAGTGGGAGACTTTTGTTGTTCTTCTTCGGATGGATTTGGTTGGCTGGCTAGAGAATGTCTATCGAAGAAGAATAAAAGAATGAAGAAAAGGTTGTTGTTGGTATGAAGAAGTATGAAGGTATGATAATGACAGAGTACCTATAACTAAAGGTACTCTTCTGTAGTCTGTATCTGACTCGCAAGCGATCTTCTGCCCCGGGCGCCTTTCACCTTTGCCTTCCCTTCTTTTCCTATTCTCACGTAAGTTTCTCTGAATTCTGAATAACAACCTGAATTCAACGAGTAAGCAAACTTAAACTGTATAAGCAAAAGGGATTTCAATGAACAGTCTTGATGTCTCGTCGTTTCCAACTTCTTTTACAAAGTTCTCACAGACATACACTTACACAACTAAATCTCCTTTAAGTTGTGTTCAAGATATTCAATTCAGTCTGCTTCAGCTCACTCACGTTTTATTTTATCATAACCATAACATAACACAGTCTTAGCCTGTCTCAGCTACTCCCAATAATATAATACAGGTAAATAAGTAAAGTACCTATCTAAGTGACTGACAGGGTTTCAGATTTTATATTTATTATATACCGCCAGGTATATTATCATTTCATCATTGCTGTCTGGTAGGACGTGTGTGTGTGTGTGTCATTCCACGCTCTAACTTTCGAACGCGTTAACTTTTTTGAATTCTGTTTCCAGAATTCGAAAGAGGAGGTAAAAATTAACAGCCGAGATGTTTTTGAGCCAAATCGGCCACACACCCCTATGGAGTTCTGGCCACGCCCACTTATTTTTTAAATAGAAACATATATCAAGTGTCATATCGTTTTAAAGGTGCTGATGTAAGGAATTCAAATATGAATTTCAACTTACCCCATACATGGGGCAATGTGAGAATATGCCATTTTATGTCCTCTGGCGGTATATAGGGACACCGGGTTCGGTTTATTGTATCATTTCTTTTGGGTTTTAAATATTTTCTAATAAATTAATACCCTGCACCCTTTAATAAGTATTTAGAAAGCTTTCAATAACAAATCTCCAATGGTTTCTAATCCCTTGAACTTGAATTTAGATTTAAAGCCTCATTTTCCCTTAGGGTTGGGCATAGGGGCCTAAAATTAGAGTTTTAAATGTTTTAAAAAGCTTAATAGCCAAATCAAACTTATGTTTGAGAAGCTGTAAATGTCTAGAAGCCGATTTAGAATATTAAAAGTTGGGATAGTTTTTAAAGCCTATGTAAAGTTTTTATTAACATTTTGGTGCAATATTTCCATGATTTTAAATTTTTTGCAAACTTTTGGTTTAATATATTTTGAAAATATAATTTGATGGAAAAAATTGCATCAAACTGGAAAAAGTGCATGATAAATACTTATATTGAAAACTTTTTACTAAAATCACATTCCAGAAACAAGATAAATTGAACGTAAATATTTATATTTTAATACATTGTAGTGATTGTAAAATAAAACCTGGAGAAGTAAACCCTTATTTTTGAACTAATGCACCTGTATTATCCAGATAGATAATAAATATATATAAGAAAACCTGCTGCAACATAAATATTATAAAAAAGGTACATAATATCTCGATCCTTCACTCGACAACTCCTACAAATATTATGCCCTGGGCCTTTTAATAAGTAAATTGTGGAGGTTTATGTTCTATTATCTCATCTATCTCGTGTAGTCTATGAATCCAATCCAAATCCAATCCAAATCCAACTTCAAGGAAAATATTAACTTGCAAGTAAACCGGTCGCTAAATAAAACGATGAGGCATAGCCATATCATACCAGCAGCATTATTGGTAGTACCAGTAATTTTCTGTACCTTTTACTACTTACTAATATAATAGAACATGGAATGCATTTTATGTGTATTAGATTAGGTTTTAAGGGTACAATATTATTTTATACAGTACCTGTACCTATATAAAAGTTACCCTAAATATAAAAAATCAACACAAATTCTTTGCTCCATGTATCAATATAATTGGGGCGACTTAAACAAATTAACTCAAAGAAGGGGTTACTTTGCTGTGTAAAATCCCGTAAGGAGAATTTTCCAGATTGTCTCATTTTTAACTTCATTCATGAATTGTGCACTTTAATTTTGAAAAACATGCTAATTTGGAAATAACGAAATTTAATGTTTTCTGCATATTAGACTATCCCTTTCAATATATTCAGGAAGAGTCTATATTTATCCATTAACATGTAGTACAAATAGAAGATTTCTCTGTTTAGCTAAAGATTAATTCATTATAGATAGTTGTCCTACAATTTTGTATACCTTTTTAGTATTCCGTAGTCCTTATGCACTTTTCGATTCACTATTCAATTTGATTAAGTACGCATCCACAGGCTTCCCAAAAATATCATAAATTGTTTGTAAATATGTGAAAACTTCCATGCAACCCTTTTTCACATATTAACCAAACTCCAAGCGTATGTAGTATGTACACTCTATCCCCAGGTCCATATTATGAATTTAATCCACACTGTTGATATGTAATGGGCAAATGAAATTATAAACCTAATTCCCCCATTATTATATCAATTAAGTTGTAATTATAACTTTCATGAACGTTGCACTGCAATCTTTGAGTACTAAAATAAGCGTCCTCATGTTTTGTTTTATGGGGCGCCACATTCATTCACTAATGTGTTCCCAAACTACATCAACGTCAACCTAACGCTCACAACAATTGTAATTTCTGTAAAATAGTTTAATTTAAAGTAGGTATATATTATTCAACATACTATATATTTATATTATATATCCAGCATAATATCCGTAATCCGACACAAGCTAATAACAGATAAATATTTTACATTACACTTAATAAAATTGTATTTACACTGCAGTGGAATTTTTTCCCAAAGTAATCCAGCATCTAGTAATGCACTCTGCGGATGGAGAAATATCTCCCCATGGGGAAGAATCCGGTGAAGACGTTTCCAAGATGAGTGGAGAGAATCTTCCAAGCCATCAACTTGTACTTCTGCCTTTTGGATTTTTGCAACGAACAAGACTGACAAAAACAATCAGCGGTCGCAGAGAAATTGTGGAAAGTGGATGATTTTTGAATCTTTCAATACTGTTGATGAGGTGTGGGAAAGAATTAAAAACGCTGTGGAGCAGGGAGAGCTCGGTCATGCTGCTAAAGTTGCCACTATCAGAGACAAAGAGGGTAAAGTTCTTATAATATTATTATGTAGAATAATAAATATATAATTTGATCATTTTCAATCAAAAGTCTAGTTCGGTTTTCAAAAACTTACCCTCCTCCAGAGGATGCAATCAAGACTCCCTTAATTAGGTTGTATATAATCTCAATGACTGTCAGTGTATGTGTCATTCAAACAAATCCATTGGCTTAGTTAGTGGGTAGAAGCAGCAAAACGTATTTTGTATACATAGGTTATTAATGTACAAGTAGAAGCAGTATCTTTTATTTCCTATACAGTTGCTTTTATTGGAACTATCAAATTGAAGACAAAGTGGAAACAGTATCGATATTTCAATACTCCATATTTTACTTTTTCTATTACAATGAAGACACATTAAGTTTTGTAAGAATCAGTCAACAGAAAATTGTTCTAGAGGGGGCATGTACAGTAAAACGTTTATTTTTGGTACAAAGTTGGCAAAAAATATTGTCCCAAGCAAAGTATTGTAAGCAAAAATATACAGAATCGTTTATTTTTGGCACCATATGTTGGTAAAAATATTCTTCCTTGAGTATTGTCAGCTCAGTCAACAGAAAATTGTGCTATCTGTGGAATTTCCAGTAAATTTTTAATATTTTTGCTCGACCTTATTAGAAAATCGTCAAAAGTGCAAAATTACGAAAATGTCTGCACAAAATAATACTAGGGCAATAAATGAGTGCACAAAAGCAACCAATATTAAATATCTTTTCGTATAAATAGTGACTGCTTGTACGGAGGTTTTACAATTTAGATTATTTATTGTTTGTTAATTACAGCCCGTAACACTTCTTACCAATCCAATCAATCTGTGATCTGCATTTACACTTACGACTGGACAGACGAAGGAGATGTAATGCGTGTTCGTGAAAAGCTTCGTGAAATGGGATTTACTGCTAAACTATCGTATAAATCTGATGCTGATACTTCTGCTGGAAAATATCGAGCTACTGGACATACTAAAATAAGCAAATACAGATGCTAATCCGTTTTTTAAAGACCAATACATAATATTTACTATTTTATGATCTCAATGGTAAGAAGTAATTGTGTAGTACCTTTTTATACGATCTGAATAATGTTAAAATATTTTTGCAAAATTGTTGATCTTTAGCAAAACATGTATTTTGTCTCCATTTTATTAATAATAATAAGTTAATGTACGTTTAAGCTTTTATATATTTGTACTTGCCAAATTAATATTGGAAAACTTTCTTGAGATGATTACGTAGTAAAAGTTTCAACGTTTTATGATTGTTAACATATTTGTTTTCTTTATTTAATATTTTTCCTATAGGACAGTTTAGGGTATTGTAATCTAATCCTTAAATTAACCTATTAACATTGCCTCTTCTATTTTGATTGCTTAATATTTCTGCTATGTGGCCATTTCCGGTATCTCTCAATATTTGCAAAAACGTAGGAAGATGTCCCTGTCGCTCCAAGTCTTTTCTGTTAATAGTTCCCCACAATTCGCTGTTACGATTAAATGAGGTCGTCTTGCTATTCTGTAAAATATTATTTAGTAATAATTGTATTTTTTCCATTATTACATTAGAATAGCAATAATTGCTATTATTGTAATTACATTAATATTGATCTTTGTTAATTGATAAATACTATTAAATATACTTACGATGTGTTCTCTTTCGTATTCGGATAAAATGCCATGTTGAACCAAATGAATCATAACTACATTAATGTCACTTAAGTTACTACATATGTATACCAAATTGCTCCGAATTAAGTTTTCCATTTTTAAGCAATTAGAGAATAAAGATTCTGCTTGTCTATAATAATAATTGGTTTAATATATTCTACAGTGTTGGAATTTTTGAATCCGATGTAATGTCTATTATCCCTCCGTTTAAAATGTAAAGCGTAGTTCAGAGAAAGATTGCTCCAGTTAATTGCTCACTCAGCAAACATTTTAAATGTACACACACAAGCAACCGAAAAGCACAATCATCGTGTTATCAGAAAGAATTATATAATACTGATAGTGCAAGCTTAAAGTTACACTTAGTATGTATGTATGTATGTATTTATTATTCGAACATAGGCAGCGCCCGCCCGAAACATCTGAGAGTTATACAATTACA